>JASDQU010013226.1:266868-288710 GCA_032191745.1 Picea mariana
TTCTTTTTCTTTTTCTTTCTTTTCTTTTTTCTCAAATTATTTGCAGAATGAAAAATCATTTGACAACCAAAATGATATAAGGATACAAATTTTCATTCACCAGTTGATCCTATAAATTATAGGGTTATAACAACAACTCCACCTGGGGATGGTACTCTCCTTGTGAAGTGCCAAGAATCTTGTTTTCTGATGTTCTGAAAAACTTTCTCCATAGTTGCCTTTATTGTATGATTTGTTTTATTTTTGAAAATTTGATGACAATGTTCAGTGGCTTAGGGCCTTCTCTGCGAGCTTCAACCATCTGATCAAATTTATTCATTCAAAACTTGTAAGCAAAATGAAATGATTTGTACAATGGAAAGGTGAGACTGAAAGTCCCTACTGAGGAGGTGAATAGTGCTTCATCATTCTGTCATTCACAGGTCCTCCTGGCAGATTGGTCCCATCGCTGTTGTTGAGCAGGAAAGCATTAGTCCCTCTAAATGCGTGAATTATGTAAGGTCCCTTCCATAAACTGTTGAATTTTCCATGCTTCCCCTTATATTCATTTCAGGCATCCCATCTCAGAACCAGGTCACCAAGCTCAAAGTCATCTTCTTTAGTTCTTTTGTCGAAGAAATTTTTAATGTTCTCTTGGACAACTTGAGCTTTGTTGTATACTTCTTCTTTGGACTACTGCAAATGGATCATCTGGTGTATCCTTCTTTGGGAGTCGTTCGGCTCGGCTTGCATCTCTTGCAGCAGTTTCATGACAGGAACCCCTAAGGAGGTAGGAAAAATCGCTTCAGTGCCATAGACCAACTGATATGGGGACATACCAATTGACCTCTTGGTGGTCAGTCTGTTGGCCCACAGTGCAAAAACTAGCTTGTTATGCCATGAATTTTTTCTTTGTTGCAACGTCTTCTTAATAATGTTCACCAGGGTTTATTGGATGACTCCACCAGCCCGTTTTCCTGAGGGTAATAGGCTATGGAATGCCCCAAACCAATATGGTACTGGTTGCAAAACTCTATGAGCTTCTTAGATTGAAAAACAACTGCATTGTCAGTTATAATCTTTCTAGGACAACCAAAATGAGACAAGATATTATTTTCTAGAAATTTAATAAAGACAGAATCAATAGCTTGCCTGCTTGGTACAACTTCGATCCATTTTGTGAAATAGTCCATAGCAGTAAGAATCCAGCTGTGTTGGCCCAAAGAGGGAGGATGTATTTCCCCAATAAATTCTAATCCCCATTGTTGGAAAGGAGCTTCAACGGAGATTGGTTTTAGGGGTAAAGGAAGGAGTTTCCTTTTGCCCTCAAACACTTGACATTTATGACATGAACTCACCTTCTGATGCACATCGAAAAATAGTGTAGGCCAATAGAACCCAGCTTTGAGAATTTTATTAGTTGTGGTCTTCCAACTCAGATGACCACCACAATCTCCTGCATGAAAATCCTACAATTCTTTGTCAGCTTCATCCTTTAATAGACAGTTTAACAAAATACCTCTAGGATCCTTCCAATATAGATTGCCTTCCAGAATGCAAAATTTCAATGCTTTCAATTTCAAAAACCTAGCTTTAGTTTTGGTCAGACCAGGGGGAGCTTGTAAGTTATGCAAAACAAATATCAGGTCTGCGTACCATGGAGAGTTCAAAAATACCTCTTTCACGCTTGGATTCGCCTACTCTCCCTGTTCATCTACTGCAACTAAGAAATTAATATCAAGAGCATGGAAATTGGATTCAACCATTAAATTTGCTAGACCTTGACCTTTAATCAGTTTAGTAGGCTTAATATCTATGTCATACTCCAGAATAATAGTGATCCATTTTCCTCTTCTACCATCTAGATTGTCCTGGGTTAAAATGTCCTTTACTACTGCATTCAGAACATATGCAATGGTGTGGGAATGGAGAATATATACTCTAAAATCCTTTATGGATTTTACCAGGGAAAAAGCTTGTTTCTCCATTATTTTATAATTCAAAGCAACATCTCTTAAAGATTTACTGAAAAAAGATATGGGTTGTTCATACCCTTCACTGTTTTTCTGTAGTAATATTGCTTCAATGGTATGTTCAGAAGCAAAAAAGAAAAGGTAAAAATCCTTGGTGAAATCAGAACTGATCAAGACTGGAGCTTGTGTGAGTGCATGTTTAACTTGTTCAAAAGACTGCTTGGATTCAGAGTCCCATTTTATTTTTGTGTCCTTTTTTAACATGTTGGTGATGTTCCTGAGAAGCTCAGCCAGGTTAGGTATGAATCTTCTCAGAAAGTTTATTTTTCCGATGAAAGATTGTAACTCTTTAATATTCCTTGGGTGTTCCAGATTCTGAATGGATTCTATTCTACTGGGATCTATCTTAATACCATCCTTATAGATTATGTGCCCCAACAGTTTACCTTTCTCTAATCCAAAAATTCTTTTCTTAGGATTCAAAGAAATCCCAATTTTCCTGCATTTCTCAAACACTCGTCTGAGATGTCGTAAGTGCTCGTCATCAGATTGGGAATAAACAGTTACGTCATCCAGATAAATGACAATAAATTTTCCAATTTCTTCCACAAAAGCGATGTCCATTTCTCTTTGGAAAGTGGCCCTAGCGTTCATCAACCCAAAAGGCATTTTTACGTACATGAAGGTACCCCAAGGTGTTGTGAAGGTTGTTTTCTCTTGGTCATTTGGGTGAACGAGAACCTGATTATAGCCTGAGAAACCATCCAGCAAGGAGATTTGGCTGGATCCAACTACCTTTTGTAATATGTGGTCCATTTATGGCAATGGGTAGTTGTCTTTTAGGGAAACCTTGTTCAGGTTTCGGAAATCAATGCAAAGCCTGATTTCCCCAAATTTCTTTCAGATTGGGACCAAATTTGAAACCCATTTGGAAAATCGTAAGGGAACTATAATTTTAGCATCATACATCTTTTTGATTTCTTTTTCTATCAAGGGAAGTAACTTGGGATTGATTCTCCTAAGTTTCTGTCTAAAAGGTTTTTGATCTTCTTTTATCGGGATCCTATGTTGTATGATGCTTGTGTCATAAGACTTCAAATCTTCGTAACCCCAAGCAAACACGTCCGAATATTCCTTGAAAAGTTCAATGTATTTGAGTTTCTGCTCAGGGGGTAAGGATTTGGAAAGTTTTACTATCCTAGGTTTCTCTTATGTCCCTATGTTAATGTCTTCAACCTCTTTTCCACTAGCTTCAATTTTAGGTTTTTTAGCTACATCATTAAAATCAAATAAGTCTTCTAACGGAACTAAACCCTTAGGAAAAACATTACTCTTTAAATGCAAAACATTAGACTCTATATCATCTTCACCTAACTCTTCTGAATCTACTTTATTTACACTGTCATTACCAAAATTGGATTTATTTACATTTTCATCATCATTTTCTAAGTCTATGTTTGTACACTCGAAATCATTTTTACATTGTAGAAAATATTCAATTTGGTCATCGTTCCCAAATACCTGCCAGTATCTGATGTTGTCCGAGATAGTAGGTCTACACTTCACCTCCAACATGTATAGGCAAGTGGAACAAAAAGGTATCTTACATGTAGCTGTTGATGTAGCTAACCCATCTACTAAAATATTCTGCCCCCCGGGCATCACCTGCAAATCAAATTCAGTGAAACATTTAAGGGTGTCTAAAACAACATTTCTATAAGCTCTAAGCCTGGGATGTTTTTCTGCATACTCACCTTTAATTTGTTTGATAATTAATTCAGAATCGACTCTTACCATGATTTGTTTGGCACCAACCTTCTTTAGTAGTTTCAAGCCGAGCATCAAAGCTTCGTACTCGGCTATGTTGTTAGTGCATTGAAAATTCAGTTTGTACGAATGGTTTTCTAAATACCTGGATTTGTGATTGTGCAACCAAACTCCTGCTCCAGCTCCTTCTTTGCTTACATCTCCATCGAAGTCCATGCTCTAGAAATCTACTGGCAATTCTTCACTTATTACAAGTTTCTTTCCTTTTGCCTCAGTGATTTCTTGGCCTTCATTTGGGTCAAATGTATCTTCTTCCAGCTGAGTGATTTGTTCTCTCGTATTGCCTTCATTATATAGGATGAAGGAATCTAGATCAGAGTGTACAAAGAGACGCTGATGAAATATATGGTCAACAACCAAGAAAAGCCAGTCGCCACTATGTTAATGCTCTATAAATTCCCAGAGGTTGTCAGAGTAGAAGAAATTTACAAGAGGTAACTTTATCCAACCACTTCGAAACTGGAATCTAGCCCTACTAGCTTCAGAGAGGGATCTCTCTATATGATTTAGCTATGTTTTAACTTTAAGATATTAGACTAGTTAAATAAAATAAGATTGAAAAGGTTTGTTGTTGTTTTTGTTAAGTTGGCTGAAAAGAGTTTACGCTTCCATTGGGCTATGGGGTCTATATTAGAAAGATAGAGTTCTAAACATAAATTAAAAGATTCTTTTCATAGGTCAAGATAATGCATTCATTGGATTCTTTAGCAATAAAGTGATGAAAAGTAGAAAATATGAGAATATCAATTAAAGTAAAGAAGCATTTAAGAACTTCTTCACTGTAATATCAGAAAGATAAACATTAAGATCTTTCAAAGCCGGAAACATGGTATACTAATATAAATCCTGCAACATGTGCTACTTTAAAAGATTAGATTAGAAAACAATATGGAAACTGAGAGAGAAAAACCTTTAACATAGAAAAATATAACATCACCAATGAACAACATGCAAGAATCATGCGAAACATCCTTTTGTATTACTGGAAGATCTCTTGATAAAATTTACAATCTTTCTAGCTTACAGGGCGTAAAGATCAACCCTCAGTACTTCAAAGTTTGAAGTATTTATAATCAAAAATTACATACGATCCTGTCGTTAAATATCAGGACATGGCAGTTCTAAATTTAGCTAACTAACTCAACAAAATACAAAAATTCAGGAGCTATTTGATGATGTGTTGAAACTTCATGCTGATTTCTGGGGTAAACCGTTGGTGAGGCCTCTGCATGACCTCATCTGACTTGATAGATGACTGGGATTGGACACCTCATCTCTTACTCGATCAAGTTGCATAACTCTTCCCATCGAAGGTTACTGGGAACATTGACTTTGAGCAATCTTTGGTATACTTCATCCATCTCTGTATACTTGGAAAAAGTTGGCTTGATGATGATAATGTACTGGATCTTGTGATGTATGTTGATGTCTAACTGGAAATATTCTAAGAACTCCTTGCTTGTGATATTGCCTTGTATTCCTGAGAATTTCAAACTATCTTTAGCCACAGTGGCTAGTTTCTTTTTATAATCAGAAAGTGTCATTAACTTGTCATTTATGACCCTTAAGCCAGGGAGGCCTTTCTTCTACAGAGCATCAATTTTGCTGAAAAATCTTTGCACTCCTATATCCATAGCCTGGACCTTTTCCTACAGTTGTAGCATCAATCCTCTTTTGGTCAGGACCCTCTTGACCTCAAGGATGGTTTCTATCCTATCTTCAATTTTCAAATCCTCTAACTCTTCTCTGGTTTTTGAATTCAATAATTTAATGATCTCAGTGGCTTCAGTGAGCATCTCTCCCAATTCTCCTCTTATCTTCTTAATTGCTTGCTTGCTTCTTTGCACCAGTTCATTCTGCTCGAACATGATTTGTACCATAGGCAATATTTCATTTATGTATTTGGTGATATCCATCCAGACATTTTCCTTGACCTCAGCCAGCGTTTTGCCTGCCACTGTTTTCTTTTGAAGTTGTTGCAGTTTCTGTTTTAGCTTGTCTGATGTTTGTTTCTCCTTGGAGTAGCTGGCTTGGTAAGAAAACTTGAGTTCCTAAAGGTTCTCAACCTCCTCTTTAAGTCTACTAATCTCTGTCTCTTGCATATTCATCTCTTCCATGGATTTTTCCAGTTCTACTGTCTTCTCTAGAGCTGTCAGTGGAGTTGCTAAGGGAATTTCTGCTGCAGATGTTGTGCTTACTTTTGTGAGTGGAACTGCGCTCAATGGAATGACCTCCATAGAATTTGATTGTTCCTTCGCCTTCAATATCCTTTCCAATTATGATTCCATCTCTTTCAACTGTGCATTCTACTCCATGATCAACTTGAGCATCTCATCCTTCTTCCCTTCTGTCTCAGCTATCTCCTTTGCCTGTGCATCTTCTGTTGGTAGCAGTTTCAACTATTTCCTCAGAGAGACTATATCGACATTTTTCTTTTTAAGCATATCCTCAACTACTTTCACATTTGAGGGGTCATACCCGATCTTGAGGACCAATTATTCCAATGTCTTAATTCTGTTATCCTTTGCAAAGGATGATATATTTTCTAATTTCAGCTGTGTCTGGACATTGCTCAGAGATACCTGTAATTTAGTGGCCAAAGTAGAAGCATTTGCCAATGTGGAAAAAATCATTTCCCCAGTTTGCATGTGCAGATCCATTTGATAAGTAGGATGCACATCCCTAGTATGAAACTCGAATGTTGCCCTTTTGTAATCAGTGATTACTTTTGGACCTGGCACCTATGCTTGCAGAAATGCCATGTGCATTCTACCCTTCTCTGTATCAAATGAAGACAACAATCTGTGTTGTGTCATTGAAGTTTGTTTCCAAAACTGAGCATATGTATTGTTGGTCAGCGTCTGATTTTTCTTTTTGATCAGGTCATACTTCTCAAAAATACTCAATTTTGGTCCTACTTTACTCCGCTGGTCGACTAGTGGAGTACTTGTGGGATTCTTAGGAAAAAATGTAGATACGATCTGCTTGCTACTTGTGCTAAGAAGTGACCTATCATCTTTCATGGTTTCAGTGGATTGAATTCCATTTTCACCAGCTGTGTCAAGTGTGTGACTGGCTTTTGGCCTTTTGGTGTGTAATTGGAAATCTTCAGCCGAGACTTCTATGATGGAAGGTGAAGTATCCTTCCTGGATCTTTTCTCTTTGGGAACCTATGGTGTAGTCGTCTATTGGATGATGACTGAAGGGTCCTATTATTTTATCTCGACTAGAGTGTTCGGCTCTCATTCTGTTTGATTCGCAAACTGCTTTATCTCAGGCTTGGGTGTATGAACATATCAGACATTTTTGTTTTTAATCCTTATCTCAGAAATTATCCCGCATGGATCATAGTGCCAAATGAAACTAACAAAAAACTTCATTTCTTTCAACAGTCTGTCTGCTTCCTCCCCGACGCCTTGGCTATTGTAGATGAAAGATCCTATCTGCCCTTTAATTCTGAGTTGTTGTTTCTTTTTTAGAGACACAAAATGTATGTCATCTGAGTTAATAATTTACCTTATATATTCCAGGGAAAATATACTCACGGGTAGATACTTGGGCGGTTTGTATGGAGCCAACTTGCATCCATATACTCTGATCTCGGTGTGATTTTGGTAAAGATACCAATCTCCAGTTTTTTCCAGGTCTGAGAGGTGTAAGATCCTCTAAATATCCTCATTTATCCTCGGTTCAGGTCTGCCACTGAGCATGCTCACCACTGGATGGTAGAACTGCTCGATAAACTGTTTGAAGTTGAATTCTGTAGAATTTTGTCTGAGTAGCAAGGTCCAAGCTGTTACCGCTTGTGGCCTCCCATCCTTGTCCATCTTCTGCATTGAAAAGAAGAATCTGTCCTCCTAAAAAAAAGTGAACATGTAGGCTAGTATTGAGGAATACCAGAACATGCCCTCTATGGAAAAATTTTAAAACTGTTCATGAATACTGTTTGCTAGGAAAGTGTTGTAATCGAACTGAGTGCTAGGGTTTTCTTCCGTGGAGATAATTGACAAGAAACCCAATATGGGTTCGTTCACCCATTGGTCAGAAAAATACCCAAGCAAAGCACAGAGTGATGAGATGACTTGGTTTCCCTTTACTGAGAACAGGGAGGAAGGGTACGAGGGATTTGTCTTGGGGAACTGAGCAGCCTGAGGGAGGAAAAGCTCAAAAATCTGGGCTCTTTGAGGAAAAGATAACTTCTGGTAAAGCTCTCTGATGACTTCAAGATTGAAAGGGGAGGAAGATTCAACTCTAGGTATCTGTATCATCTGATTGATGGCTTCTGGTGTAATGAAGAATAGAGTCTCTCCTGATGAAGATACTATGGCTCTCTAGTTAGAGAGGTAATGAGCCTATCACTTGAGGGTGAACTCAGGGATATGGTGGACTTGAGGGAAAAGATACAGAGGAAGGTTGGACTCCCATAGCTTAATTTCATTGCTCTGATCTAAGAAAACCTCTTTGGCCATGAATGCAAGTCCGCGAAGTCAAATTCTCACCTAGTGTCTATGATTAAATGATCCTTGTTGGCCAAATGGACCCTTTCGAGATCAAGAGGAGGTGGGAGGAAAGGATTTTCCTCGGCTTCTGCTTTCTTTGATTTTGGCACCATCCTATTGAAAATACCTGCAAGTCAAATAAACGTTAGTGGGGATGAATGTGGTTTTGGACGGTTGATTAAAACAGAGAGAAAATGGAGAGAAAACGGGGAAAACTATGCTCTGGTGTGACATCACAGTAAGAAATGGGAGAATGAAGGGAAAATAGTAGTTTTGAGAAAATGGATACCCATTGGGCGCAAGAGACAGGTCAGTGGGCTAACAAATAAGTTAGCCAGTAATAAATGGCCAACGGGTCCTTTAGAGCATGAGATGGTAGGTAACAATGAATGATGAATACAACTAGGTGACATGGCAGGTGTTGATTGGGGAAATGACCATGGTGAAGGGACTTGTAACGGGCGAATAGGGGGAATGGACTGATAGAGTTATGAGACATGACCCTTAGGGGAAAAAGGTGGAAAATGACATCATGGGGTGACAGGGGTCTGTCAGAAAATGGTAAGTGGTGGGAGTTTGGACCAATGGATCTCTAGCACATAGAGAAGGGGGCCCACCAGAGAAATCACTACATTCCGGACCCCCCCCCCAATCGTTAAAGGTAGAACGGTTAGGGGGGGGGGTCCAGAAAGACTTGTCAACTGTAGATCCGGGCACTCACTCTTCAGCTGTTCATCTATGCACTATTTTTACTCTGTGAGTGCAAAGTTATATTTTCTATGAAACTTAGGATAAGTGCATTATGTGTATTTGTCCGAGCTTTCTCTGTTTATATCACCATGGGGGTTAGACATAAAACCTTTTAAAACATCAAAGATATGGTTCAATATCGATCATCATGCCTGTTTTATTGAAATAAAGCAAACTACCCTATGCTTTAACCTAATTACCTATTATATTTAGCCTAGATTAAACTGTCGGACTAAGAAATTACTCTATCCTAGGGTTATTTGACCAATATTAGGCAGTTTGGTCAAATTTATTCACTAACTAACCTAATTCGCTTGGCTAAGATTAATCAGTTTAGACAAGCTTATTCACTACTCCTATCAACATCAATTTAAAGGACTTGGCCATGTTTAAACTGTATGAACCAAGTCACTTTTATTGCATGGGGATTTATCCAATTTATTTTATGGCCTCTTTTATTCTTTTTCTTTCTTTTCTTTTTCTTTTTCTTTATTTTTCTTTTTCTTTCTTTTCTTTTTTCTCAAATTATTTGCAGAATGAAAAATCATTTGACAACCAAAATGATATAAGGATAAAAAATTTCAGTCACCAGTTGATCCTATAAATTATAGGGTTATAACATCGATGTCGATAGTGGCATGGCCATTCCAACATGTGAATGACCTTCGCAAGACGAAGTCAAGGAAGGTAGGGTCCAAGGATCGTTAAAATAGGAAGTACGAAAAGGAACAAACCTCTCTGACGACACATGCCTATTGGTCACGGTGTAAACATGGTGAATCAATGCCATGAAGTCGAAGGTACCCATAAGGGATGAATACATTCCGACATCAATATTCTCAATTGTCGGCTGAGAATTGTTGACCACGAGGATCGACGGTCCAACTGATGCATTGGGGATAGCACACACAAAGTATAATTGGTTGATCATTACGATCTTCCCATCGAGTGGAAAACAAAGAGTGTGGAAGATGGATGATACGAAGAAATTCATAGAATAGGTCCAATTGCATCCTAGTAATAACTTATAATCAAGAGGTGCATCAACTACCTCAACATCCACCTCTACTGTATTCCCACCTAACTGGACTAGAAAGTAAAGAAGAATATCGTAAGGGAGTAAGGAATGACTGTCAAAAGCAGTCAACATTATCGATGATTGAGAGAGGTTGGAGAGCCAAGAGCTTTCCAATAGATCAGGGACATCACACATGTAGTAGCGCCTTCATCAACAACCACACGTTTTATGGTATACTTTGGGTACCCCACATGGATTTGGAATGCCACATGGTAAGGAAAGCGAGGCTTCACATATGTGATGTTAAAATTGATAACTTTTGAGCCACTGGGGTCTAGAGCTCCTAAAACAGATAGCAAGGAAATCCTCTGTGAAGGACATGTCTGGAGTACCTCTAGAGCTGACATCACACAAGGGTTTTGACCCAAGTATTCAAAAATAGAGTAATTCTGGGCAGCTCTAGCATTTGGATTGTGGGTAGAGCGCTTGAGTACTCCTTTTGGAATACAAGGCGGTGTCTCTGGTTTTTCTATATGTAAATTCATCTCTGGAGGAGAAGGAGGAGATTATAGATCAAGAATAGCCTATGAATAAATATAATCTCACGATAGGGTGGCTACATGAACCTTAGCATCGACCATATTGATACACAAATGGTCACTGTCTTGCGACGACGGGTTTTGAATCCCACCTGCCACATTTCTGGAATTTGAGGAGCTCGAGGCCATGTGGTAGTTATGTGGGAAAGGATTCGTCAGCACGATGGGCGATAGAGATAAGAGCCTCACAGCTTCCACAAGTTTGGGGCATAAATGAGTAAGATGATTGTCCGCACAAAGCTTACAGGGAAATTTCACCTTACACCTTTCTTTCTTGGCCTCTCCAACATTATTATTTGTCTTCTCATTATTACCATTGTCCTTGGGTTTATTATTATTTTTCCCTCCCTTACAATTATTATTACGTCCTTTCTTCTTATTCCCACCTGGTTGCTGGTTACTATTTGGGGTGGTCGATGATTGCACAGAATGTACATCTGCCAACTGAGTGGGATTGGAAGACACAGATGAAGATGGCCCTCTTGCAAACTAGTTTAGAGAAAACTCTTTCAAATGGCTTGTCACCTAGTCTATGGAATTTACATTGGCAGAGCCTACAATTCCATTGGCATGCGGTCCAAGATTTTGTCTAGGGTCATAGGTTGACCTCGGTGTGTCCGGAAGAATGTGGTATTGTTATAACACTAAATTGCACTAGACATGCTTACCTGGTATCAATCCATCTCAGTTTCCTTCTTTGACAAGCCACTACTGAACAACTTCTTAAAAAACACCCTTTTTGAAGGCATACGTGCCCTTCTCCACTACTGCACGTGTGTGTACGCTGGTTGACCCACTGCAACCCGCGTATACCTAGAAAGCACAAAAAATGGAAAGTTGCAGACATAACACACAATTTTGGGTAAGTTAACTAAACTGTTTGACCACCCATAGCCGGTCACTCGACCAAATACATAGCCCTTTCTAGCCTATAAAAGAAGGGGTAGGGGTCCCATTTGGAAGGAGGAAAATCATAGCAAATAAACTATACCCGATTTAGTATTCCCCTTGCCCCAACCTTTTGCAACTATTGTGTGAATAGAATCATATACAGAAGTAGGTGGACCACAGTTGAAGAGGAGCCCAGAACCAAATTTGAGGAGCAGTGGCCAATCTCACTATTGTAAGGTTACTCTTGTGAGATTAATAAAAGAAGTACTTTTCCTGTCCCACCATATGAGATTGTCAATATTTAAATTTGATTATATTTTGATGGAATCTCTAACCCATTAGTTTATAGATCATATGCATGTGGAGTTCTTTGTTTGTATTTTATGAATGCAGGTCAACATTGGGAGGAGAGTTGCAATCAAGGAGCAACCAAGCATTAAAGGGATCGACATCAAACACAGAAACTAAGGTACAATAACTTGATCTCTTTAACCTTGTATTTGCATATGAATAATGGGGTTTATGATTGAGATGTTGGTAAAAAGTAGGAGACTTTAGGTCATTTATGCATGCATGATAAAACCCTTAATGCTAGTCTATAGGAGGGATTTCCCACCCACAACAGAATTGGTGACCATACTAGGGAGATATCTAGGGTTTTTGGGGGTACTTGTTGGGTATTTTTAAATTGGTTTACTAAGATTTTTTCTGAGTTTCTACAAAAGTTTGAGCTAGTAGTGTTTCTGGTATTCCATACCAGTACTCCCTGCTTCCTTCGCTGGACTGTTTTTTTTCTTTTTCCAAGAATCCACAGAGGTATACACAGCCTGCAGAAGGTCTGTCTGCATGTACATGCACCCTGACTTCATACAAACCGCGTACATACGCTGGCTGCTGAAAGATCAATCACGTGTCTGAGTCCAGTTTTTTTTTTTAAGAGAGGTAGTCATCCTCTTCCTTGTTAGAAGTGATCCTTCTCAGGGGTTTTCGGGATCTAGTTTTCGTTTCTGTTGTTGCAGTCTGTAGCCTAGGTATAACCTCATATTAGCTTTGTTTTCTCAAATTTCCTTGCATCTTTTTCTGTTAGAGTAAGTTTTTGTACCATTAAGGGGTTCTGGTCTTCAATACCAGTACTCCCTGCATGAGCTTAGCTATTTGTCTTGCTTATTTTGAGAAGAAACAGAGTCACACACGTCCCATAGTAGGCCTGCATGCATGCATATGTGTCCTGTCTTTGGGCACCCCGCTTGCATATGCTGGCTGTTGAAGTGACAGTCGCATGTCTGTCTAGAAAATTTTGAGGAGGCAGTCATCCTCTTCCCTGCCAATTTTTTACTTCCCAGGTTTTTCTTGTGTCTTTTTGGTATCTGTCATAGCAGTTTCATTCTAGGTTGTGTGCCAGCATAACTTTCTTTTGATTTAAAAGTTTTCTTCCTTTGCTAGGTTTTTTTTGATGAGATAGTGAGTCGATCTGATCTACCTTTTTTGGTTGTCAGTAACTCCCCACGGTCTGTGGTTGGCAAGAAGTCCTTTTTGGCCTTGTCTTGTTTTTATTTTTTCACCTTTTTTCTTTAGAAAAGAAGAAGACATGCAGTTTTAAATTTTCTTGTTTTTGAAGCATAAAAAAAAAAACACAAAATCTTTTTTTTACTTCTTGGTTTGGTTAAATAGTTGGTTGTTTGTGTTAATCATTAGGAAAAATATAGTTTTATTAAGTTCTTGGATGATTGAATTAGGACAATAAGTAGCTCGTAGTCGAGTGAAATCTTGTTTTGAATTTTTCAGTTAAAACGATCCTAGAAAAAAAAAAGTTTGAAAAGTTGGTTAAAGAATTTAAAAAGATCAAATCTGAATTTGTCAAGAAGAAGTCTTTTTGTTTCCAACTTTCTGTTTATCTTCTCTTTTGTATCTCAAAACATCACTAGTTTCATTTTCATAACCTTTGACTTAAGACAAGAAAAAGAATTAACGATTAATTAAAATCAACTATAATTTATGTTTTGTAGGGTCCATCAACTAGTCTAGGCTAGAGCCTTGATTTAGGATTGGAGAGGAAACTCTTCAAGGCTGAAAAACAAACATAAGATTCTGTGCTAGGGAGTGTCAAAAGTATAGTATCGTAAAAGTTATCCGGGACCCCCTCTAACACATGGGATAAGTAGAAGGTCACGTAAGGAAAGGTAGTAGGGATAACCCCTCGAAATCCGGACCAAGCGTAGTGGGGAACACATATAGAGGGCTTGTCTTGGGATTTCGTTGATTGCATTTTCCACAGAGCTTCATGGGTCTCGAATTCATTCGAGGTCCTCAGTTGTCTTCTGGAACACTTTATTTTGATACCCTTGATAGGTTTTGGGCTTGATACCCTGCTCATTGCAGTCCACCCAACTGTCAACTATACCCACTTGGTGATTGTTTGCACACTGGCAACCTAGTTACCTATATTTCTAGTGACTTACACAGGTGACTGTGGGGGTATACCGTGGTACCCAGGACAGACATTGGGTCATGCTTTGCAGAGTATACCCATAGGGTGCTTCCATATTCGAGTTGCACTTGCACCGGTAAGTTGCTCTAGTGTTGGTTGTTGTAACTGTTCTTGTAATTGGTTGTTGTAACTGTTTTGGACTAGTTAGTTAGTTGCTTGTTTTATCTCATAGGTACTTTTTCTAGTGCATCCTATTTTTCAAATGATTATAGATTTCCCTAGTGTGTCTTTGATATTATCACATAGTGGAGGATTAGGAGTTCCACCGATCACAAAGGCTTCTAGGCCTATCTTCGGTTGACTTCAAACCCCCCCACCACCGCTAAGGTGAAAATTAGACTAGCAAGGTTCTTTTGAGACAACCGGGTTACAGGAAACTGTGCCCAACCCATCTTCAAGAGGAGCACTTTTGATTCTAGAGGAACCAATCATTTCTGAACTTGGAGCAAAGGCTCTTGGTCCATATAACCCTCCCATCATTGATATATCAACACCCATCTCCGTACAGGTTCTAACTTACAAGCATCAGGTAGTGTCACCAACAACAATGGAAGAAAACGCTACCACTTCTTCAGGGAATACTGATATTTCCTTCACGACTGTCACTATTAGGGATGTTCCACCTCCTAACCAACTGTCATTGGTCTGGGCCACCATGGTCTCAACTGCTTCTACCTCAAGCAATGGTCTGATTCCATCTATGGCAGTGATCACTGCTCCGTTTACTCAGAACATGACATGCTCTCCTTTCTCATACGAGATGCTTGGCTTTAGTACGAGTACTGTACTTTCATCCTCCACTCTACAAACTTTAGGTTTGTGGGTAGGGAGTTCTAATGCTCCTTTGCAAGGATCTACGGGGGGCACTTCCGCTCCCTTTATCGCTTTCCCTTATGGCGGGGGTCATATAGCCCCTTCATCCCCCTCGCTTGGCAGTGTTCCTCAACACTCCGTCGGGCCTAACATAAAATATTTTGGAGAAGGTAGTCAAGAAATCCCTCCTTATAATATGCCGGTTAGTTTGACACCTTTCTCTTTGTTCGACGCATTTGGTAACAATTCTTTCTCGTCAGCTGCTTTTTCGGTCGGGGGAAACCCCAGTTATGGACAACCACATCCTGTACAGGGTACTATTCCTGCACAGGGGGCACACTTAGGAATTCCTTCCTCACAAGGATCTTGGAATCCATCGCAGGGATCAGTCCCCTTGCCAGGGATGTCGATTGGGGGAAACCCCTTCCATACCCAGTGGAACCCCGGGCAAGGCCCAATGCCTATGCCCGTCGGATCAGTAAGGGGAAACCCCTCCCAAAATCCTTGGAATGTGACGCAAGCTCAACCCTTTACGTCTTATTATGGGAACTAGCCAATGATGCCTCAACAAGTTCCCAATCCGTATGCTAGTCATGGTCATGGTTATTACAAGAGCCCTGTCCAGCAACCTAACTTTTCCTGGCAACTTGGTGCCAGTCAAACCCCAAGATCCTTTTTCCCTGGCTACAATCCACAACCCAAACTTCCATTTCTGGAAACCATGCACTTGCCAGGTTTGACAAGGCTCTTAAATGATCCCATCTATCATGATCTAAGTTGGCCTCCTATGCTGACCAATTTTCCTTCAGACATTCCAAAGTTCAAGGACAAGCCTAACGAAGATCCCGGTGATCATGTGACTACCTTCCACTTATGGTGCTCGTCCAACTCATTAAGAGACGACTCCGTTTAGTTGCGATTTTTTCAACACACTCTCATAGGGAGTGCTGCGAAATGGTACATCGAGCTCGACCACTCACGATACTCTTCCTTTAGTGAATTGGCAATGGATTTCTTGAACCATTTCCAATTACCTGTGAGATACGATGCTAGCACTGAATTGCTAGCCAATTTTGGGCAGACAAAAGCAGACCATATCTCCGATCATATCTGAGAATGGAGATGTTGGAAGAGTTTGATCAAAGTTCCAGTCCCACCAACATTCCTGCTAGAGTGGTTCCTTAAGTCTTTGGTACCCCAGTTATCTAAAGATGTCGCAACATCCAGAGTGTTTTCTGAGGAAGATACGATAATGAGAGAGCAAAATCTAGAGATAATTTACTCTCAGTCTGGTTTACTCTACGAGATTTTCCCAGATGCATCGAGGTCAATCCTTGACAAAACCAGGAAAAGATCTGGACCACATGTTGATGGAATTATTGGTTCAGTACAAACCAAGCCCGCTGATCCATTGTCAAATCAGTTTCAAAAATTGTCGATACAACAGACAGCGGCCAACCAAACCACTGGTTCAGCTGCTCCCCCTACCCAAAAGTTGGATGTACACAGTGTGAAAATGACAAACCCGAAGGCCACCCAACAACTTGACAGAAAGAAGAAACAATGGAAAAAGGGTAAGGGGGATAAGAAACCCACCGATAATGTTGGCAGGGGTGACACTGAAAAGAAGAAGTCTAAGTATCCTTGTAATATTTGCAAGGAAGACCACCCGACCCATCAGTGCCCTCGGCTTGCAAAGGCCCAGAAGTTATTGGCACAAAAATGACCTTTCGTGTTAACGAACCCGTTCCCACATGGGAAAAATCTAACTCAAGCCTCCTCAAGCACAGAAGGGGGTTGTCAAGGACCCCCTCCATCTTCGAGTAATCCTTCGTTCACAAACATGTATATGATGAAAGGTGATGCCTATATAACAACTAGATCACATGATTACGGAAAGCCAGGCACCTCTGAGAAGGGTAAAGAAGCCGAAAAAACACCTCTTCCTCTTCATATTGAGAAGACGTTGGGTGAAACAATGACGCGCATCCCAAAAGGTGCATTCAAAAAATATTCTTGCAACCCAAACGCAAGGGCCGCCTAGAACTACTCTGTGGTGGAGGATTTATCATAAACCCCTTGTGCGATGTTTGTTTTGGAAGTCCTCCAGAGTTTCCCTTGCCAGAGAAAGGCCCTATTATCTTTTTTAGGCTCTGTCGAGACTTGTAATACGAGAACAATCATGCTTGATACCACCAACTTAAAACCTTGTCTTCCGTAACACATAGAATTTCAGATAGTAGTGGATTACACCACAAAAAAATTTACCCGAAATATTTTCCGTATAGTGGTGGATGAGAGCACCTCGACATGCATGATGTCTTTGGTGTATTGGAAGGCCATTGACCAACCCGTTTTGTCTCCGTCATCTACTCTACTTACAATGTTTGACGAACGTTCTTTCCGACCACATGGGATCATTCCCTATTTCCCTGTGTAGTTAGGGGGAAAAATCGTGTGTGTCGAAGTTGAAGTGGTCGATGCATCTCTCGACTGCAATCTTTTGTTAGGAAGGAGTTGGACCTATGCTATGCAAGTAGTGGTCGCGACAGTTTTCCGGGTCTTATTGTTTCCTCATGAGGGCTGGATTGTGACCATTGATCAATTATCCTTCTCTCGTCCTGACCCTTCATTGGGAGTCTCCACGGTCCTGATGATTGATAACCCTCAGCCCAACATCATCAACGTAGGGGTTGGTTTGTGCCCACCATTGATGGGTACTTTTGATTACCCGCCTCTGACCGACAATGTCCATTACATGACGATTGTCCCTGACTAGCCTTGGGCTGCAATTTTTCAAATCTCATCTTTTCACATGGTGTACTTTCACGATCCGTGGACTCTTCCTTCCCTATATGCTATAATGGAAGGGACAGAGCACCATGGCATGGCCATGCCTTTTTCCATGATAGAAGTTGCATACTCAACCATTCAACGAGCTTCTTCCAACCATAATCCGACTCCAACATAAGAGTTAGATCCAGCACTCGAGCCTATTTGAACTCAAGGTTCCCTTGCTGATACATATTCTTTAGTCAGACGAAGCGATTATTGAGGCAATGACTATTCCGGACAGACCCTGGGATGATCTTCATCATAGATCTTATTTCCTCCTAGAGTTAAGACGAATTGACGTAGGAGAATTCACTCTGACTATGAATGGAGATAAAGATTGTCCTATCAATCCTTTGGCAATGCACGCAATTTATGCTGAAGGAAATATGGAAACAATAGTTGAAACAATACCTATTGACATCTCCAAATCCCATGGCATCATGGAGAATATCTTTGTCGAAGCAGATTACTCCCCCCGAGGAGATTCAAATCTACACAGATTTGTTTAAATAATTTCGCGACGTGTTTTCCTAGTATTACAAGGAAATGCTAGGCATAGATCTAAGAATCATCGAACAGGAAATCATGACTTATCTTGATGCCAAGCCAGTCCAGCAGAATCTTCATCCGGTCAATCCTAGAAAAGCA
Organism: Picea mariana; assembly: GCA_032191745.1. NCBI lineage: Eukaryota > Viridiplantae > Streptophyta > Pinopsida > Pinales > Pinaceae > Picea > Picea mariana. The sequence continues at coordinate 285,189 of JASDQU010013226.1, forward strand.
ATAACTATCAACGCTGAAGTAGAGAAACTACTTAAAGCTGGTTTCATCTACCCTGTCCAATTGACTCAATGGGTGTCGAATCCCATGCCAGACAATAAAAAATAGGGTACGATTCCCGTATGCACGAACTTATGTGATCTTAACAAGGCCTACCCAAAAGATAATTTCCCCATGCCATTTATTGACCAGATAGTCTATGAATGTGTAGGATGTGAGGCCTTTTCGTTCATGGATGGTTTTTCAGGATACAATCAGATACAAATAAAACCCAAAGACCAACAAAAAACCACTTTCATCTATCCATGGGGTACATTCGCTTATTGTAAGATGCCTTTCGGTCTGAAAAATGGTGGAGCTACGTTTCAGCGGGCCATGTCTTTTTCTTTCCACGACCTCAAACACATAGTCGAGGCTTATCTCAATGATTTAGCGTCACGATATTGCAAGAGAGATGATCATCCGGCACACCTTCGACTCATCCTTGAACTATGTCGCTACTACTGAATCCGCTTGAATCCAAACAAGTGTAGTTTTTGCGTCACATTAGGTCATCTGTTTGGTTTCATCATTTCAACAACATGGATCATGGTCGATCCTCTCAAGGTTGAGGCAATAGGTCAATTGCCTCCCTCGTGCACCATACCTCAGCTTTAGAGTCTACAGGGAAAAGAAATTTTTTTACAGCGTTTCATCACAAACTATGCCGAGATCACAAAGGGTTTTATGTGTTTATTGAAGAAGGACATTCCTTTTCATTAGGACGAAGCTGCTCAACGCTCTTTCACAGCATTGAAAAATTCCCTCATATCAACCCCTCTACTTCGGCCACCCAATTATAATAAACATTTATTATTGTACTTGGCCAATGCAGAGTCAACCATCGGTATGGTCTTAGTTTAGGAGGATGATTTTCTCTCAGAATACATGATTTATTATCTGAGTCGAGGCCTAGTTGAACCAGAACTCAATTATTCCCATATTGAAAAACTTGCGTTGGCAGCAGTCCATGCTGTTCAACGGTTCCGTCATTACATTTTTTTTCACAAGACCACCATCATTGTCGTCATGAACCCATTTCAATACGTATTGACATGATGATTTATTAGTGGAAAGACCAGTAGATGGATAGTTATCCTCCAGGAATTCGACTTGTAATTCATTTTGGTGAAATCCAAAAAGTCGATGGTCTTCACAGAACTCATATTGAAACTTCTAGTCAAATCAGGTGATGTTATACCCGACGAGTCACCTATCAAAGGAGACATGTTTTTTATCATGTCTTTCAACCCCTGGTATGGATATGTCCTTGTCTATCTCCAGAATTTGAAGTTCCCTGCCTTTGCTTCTCATGATGAGCATCGCTGCATATGCCATCAGGCTAAGAACTATCTCATACTCGAGGACACATTGTATCGTTGAGGTGTATACTGCATCCTTTGCCAATGTCTCATTTATTAAGAAGTAGAAATAATGCTTAACATTTTCCACACTGGAGCATGTGGCGGTCATTTGTCTAGGTTGGAAACAACCCAAAAGATTCTACGAGTCAGTTACTTCTAGCCGACATTAATTAAAGATTGTGTTGAATCAGTCAAGAAGTGACACCCATGTCATATGTTCTCTCGGAAGATGAGGGCACACCCCTCTCCCATGTTTTCCGTTATTACCATTGGTCCCTTCACTAAATGGGGGATTGATTACACTACATGCACCCCCCCTTCAGCAAGGGGGCACTTCTATATCATCGTAGTAGTAGACTACTTCACCAAGTGGGTTGAAGCTATGCCAACGTTCAAATATGAAGGGGAGACAACAACTCTCTTTTTGCTTAACCCGATAATATCAAGGTTCGATGTCCTGTGAGAGATTGTCACTGACCATGGCAGTCACTTTCAGAAAAAAATGATGATTGAGTTAACATCAAAGCTTGGGTTGCGGCAGGAACATTCATCACTTTACTACCCCCAAGCAAATGGTCAGGTGGAAGCTGTAAATAAATCTCTTAAAACCATTCTACAATGAACGATCAATTCGGCCAAGTCAAATTGGCATTTGATGTTATATTCGACATTATGGGCTTACCGGACGTCTGTTAAGACTACAACTGGTTTCTCACCTTTTCAACTCATTTACGGGCTAGAAGTAGTCTTTCCCATAGAATTCCAGATCCCATCTTTAAAGTTGGCAGTACAGTTATTTCCAGACACATCACCACTTGAAGAGTGTTTATTATATCTCGAGCAACTCAATGAGCAGCATCATGATGCGGCCTTAGATAACAAATCTCACAAACAAAAATTCAAGTGTCAATATGATCTGTCCGTTCATCCTCGAATTTTATCTGAAGGTGACCTTGTCCTGGTCTATGACCAAGATAAGGACCCCCTGGGGGTAGGCAAGTTCAAACCCATGTGGTTCAGACCTTTCATCGTTAAAGAGGTTCTAAGAAAGGGCACTTATCATCTGGTGGAATTTGAGGGAAATATTTTGACATAGCCTAGAAATGGGCTCTACCTCAGAAAGTATTACTCATAGGTGGGTCACCTTGGGTGACTTTTTGTAACATATGTATAGTATTTGTACTATTACATTTTGTTTTTTTGGTTTTATGGATGTTTCATTTTTTATGTTATCTTTTTCACTGTGGCAGATGTCAAGTGAATCAGAGGTGTTCATTGGATTCGGGGATGGTGCTAGCTGGCACACTCGGAGGCTTGCCTCCACAGCTTAGGTGATTTTCACACCTCAGGGCCAGTTTCTATCTTCAGGAGGTATATGTTTAGGCGAAACCACAAACAATGTCGCCGAATACAGTTCAATTATTGAGTTACTTCGTGACGCTTTGTCACTTGGTATCTCTCACCTCCAGGTCTATTTAGATGTTGAACTAGTTGTGTCTCAGTTAAATAGAGTCTACCGTGTTCATGATCTTAATCTACACCGACAGTTCCTTAGGGTACATCTCTTAGAATGAAGCTTTGATTATATTACATATTTTCATGTTCCTAGGAGATTAAATCAAGTTACAAATACTCTAGCTAATCAAATATTAGATTGGCATCTTGCAAAAATATAAGAAAGACACACACATGCACATGTAAATACATTTGTAAAGTAGATATAATCCATAATACATAAAAAGACATAAAATCCATATATAATATCAAAAATATCAGAGTACACGAGTGGACATAAGCACCTCAAAAATACATCCAATAAAGAGTCACGGGGCTTATGCCCTCAAAAAATACAAATAGTTCCCTCGGCATGTAAGCAGTCCAATATAACTAAGGATGGGGCCTATTGGCCCTGTTATAATGATCAACAACATTTTCCAAACAGCGAAAAATATGAACTCACGTTCATGGTGCCCCCACTACATGAGGCTGCATAGATGGTGGCAGATCCTCGATATCTGCCATGGGGACTGTACGAGTGAGTGAGGTAAAATTCTACTCTAACCATATTAATACTCTCTCAGCCTCTCCGGCTGGAGGTCCCCCTACTGCTACTGGTCCACCA
>JASDQU010013226.1:297285-308863 GCA_032191745.1 Picea mariana
AACCATTCAACGAGCTTCTTCCAACCCTAATCCGAATCCAACACAAGAGTTAGATCCAACACTCGAGCCTATTTGAGCTCAAGGTTCCCTTGCTGATACATATTCTTTAGGCTTAGTCTTTCCTTCAGACGAAGCGATTATTGAGGCAATGACTATTCTGGACAGACCCTGGGATGATCTTCATCATAGATCTTATTTCCTCCTAGAGCTAAGACGAATTGACGTAGGATAATTCACTCTGACTATGAATGGAGATAAATATTGTCCTATCAATCCTTTGGCAATGCACGCAATTTATGCTGAAGGAAATATGGCAACAATAGTTGAAACAATACCTATTGACATCTCCAAATCCCATGGCATCATGGAGAATATCTTTGTTGAAGCAGATTACTCCCCCCGAGGAGATTCAAAGCTACACAGATTTATTTAAATAATTTCGCGACGTGTTTTCCTAGTCTTACAAGGAAATGCTAGGCATAGATCTAAGAATCATCGAACAGGAAATCATGACTTATCTTGATGCCAAGCCAGTCCAGTAGAATCTTCGTCCGATCAATCCTAGAAAAGCAACAACTATCAATGCTGAAGTAGAGAAACTACTTAAAGCCGGTTTCATCTACCCTGTCCAATTGACTCAATGGGTGTCGAATCCCGTGCTAGACAATAAAAAATAGGGTACGATTCGCCTATGCACGAACTTTTGTGATCTTAACAAGGCCTACCCAAAAGATAATTTCCCCATGCCATTTATTGACTAGATAGTCTATGAATGTGTAGGATGTGAGGCCTTTTCGTTCATGGATGGTTTTTCAGGATACAATCAGATACAAATAAAACCCAAAGACCAACACAAAACCACTTTCATCTATCCATGGGGTACATTCGCTTATTGTAAGATGCCTTTCGGTCTGAAAAATGGTGGAGCTACGTTTCAGTGGGCCATGTCTTTTTATTTCCATGACCTCAAACACACAGTCGAGGCTTATCTCAATGATTTAGCGTCACGATATTGCAAGAGAGATGATCATCCGGCACACCTCCGACTCATCCTTGAACGATGTCGCTACTACTGAATCCGCTTGAATCCAAACAAGTGTAGTTTTTGCGTCACATCAGGTCATCTGTTAGGTTTCATCATTTCAACAACATGGATCATGGTCGATCCTCTCAAGGTTGAGGCAATAGGTCAATTTCCTCCCTCGTGCACCATACCTCAGCTTTAGAGTCTACTGGGAAAAGAAATTTTGTTACGGCGTTTCATCACAAACTATGCCGAGATCACAAAGGGTTTTATGCATTTATTGAAGAAGGACATTCCTTTTCATTAGAACGAAGCTGCTCAACGCTCTTTCACAGCATTGAAAAATGCCCTCATATCAACCCCTCTGCTTCGACCACCCAATTATAATAAATATTTATTATTGTACTTGGCCAATGCAGAGTCAACCATCGGTATGGTCTTAGTTCAGGAGGATGATTTTCTCTCAGAATACATGATTTATTATCTGAGACGAGGCCTAGTTGAACCAAAACTCAATTATTCCCATATTGAAAAACTTGCGTTGGCAGCAGTCCATGCTGTTCAACGGTTCCGTCATTACATTTTTTTTCGCAAGACCACCATCATTGCCGTCATGAACCCATTTCAATACGTATTGACATGATGATTTATTAGTGGAAAGACCAGTAGATGGATAGTTATCCTCCAGGAATTCGACTTGTAATTCTTTTTGGTGAAATCCAAAAAGTCGATGGTCTTCACAGAACTCATATTGAAACTTCTGGTCAAATCAGGTGATGTTATACCCGACGAGTCACCTATCAAAAGAGACATGTTTTTTATCACGTATTTCGACCCCTGGTATGGAGATGTCTTTGTCTATCTCCAGAATTTGAAGTTCCCTGCCTTTGATTCTCATGATGAGCATCGCCGCATATGCCATCAGGCTAAGAACTATCTCATACTCAAGGACACATTGTATCGTCGAGGTGTATACTGCATCCTTCACCAATCTCTCTTTCATGAAGAAGTAGAAATAATGCTTAACATTTTCCACACTGGAGCATGTGGCGGTCATTTGTCTAGGTTGGAAACAACCCAAAAGATTCTACGAGTCAGTTACTTCTGGCCGACATTAATCAAAGATTGTGTTGAATCAGTCAAGAAGTGCCACCCATGTCAGATGTTCTCTCGAAAGATGAGGGCACACCCCTCTCCCATGTTTCCCATTATTACCATTGGTCCCTTCACTAAATGGGGGATTGATTACACTACATGCACCCCCCCTTCAGCAAGGGGGCACTTCTATATCATCGTAGTAGTAGACTACTTCACCAAGTGGGTTGAAGCTATGCCAACGTTCAAATATGAAGGGGAGACAACAACTCTCTTTTTGCTTAACCCGATAATATCAAGGTTCGATGTCCCGTGAGAGATTGTCATTGACCATGGCAGTCACTTTCATAAAAAAATGATGACTGAGTTAACATCAAAGCTTGGGTTGTGGTAGGAACATTCATCACTTTACTACCCCCAAGAAAATGTTCAGGTGGAAGCTGTAAATAAATCTCTTAAAACCATTCTACAATGAACGATCAATTCAGCAAAGTCAAATTGGCCTTTGATGTTATATTCGACATTATGGGCTTACCGAACATCTGTTAAGACTACAACTAGTTTCTCACCTTTTCAACTCATTTACGGGCTGGAAGCAGTCTTGCCCATAGAATGCCAGATCCCATCTTTAAAGTTGGCAGTACAGTTATTTCCAGACACATCACCACTTGAAGAGTGTTTATTATATCTCGAGCAGCTCAATGAGCAGCGTCATGATATGGCCTTAGATAATGAATCTCACAAACAAAAATTCAAGTGTCAATATGATCTGTCTGTTCATCCTCGAATTTTATCTGAAGGTGACCTTGTCCCGGTCTATGACCAAGATAAGGACCCCCTGGGGGCAGGCAAGTTCAAACTCATGTGGTTCAGAACTTTCATTGTTAAAGAGGTTCTAAGAAAGGGCACTTATCGTCTGGTGGAATTTGAGGGAAATGTTTTGACATAGCCTAGAAATGGGCTCTACCTCAAGAAGTATTCATCATAGGTGGGTCACCTTGGGTGACTTTTTGTAAGATATGTATAGTATTTGTACTATTACATTTTGTTTTTTTGGTTTTATGGATGTTTCATTTTTTATGTTATCTTTTTCACTGTGGCAGATGTCAAGTGAATCTGAGGTGTTCATTGGATTTGGGGATGGTGCTAGCTGGCACACTCGGAGGCTTACCTCCACAACTTAGGTGATTTTCAGACCTCAGGGCCAGTTTCTATCTTCAGGAGGTATATGTTTAGGCGAAACCACAAACAATGTCGCCGAATACAGTTCAATTATTGAGTTACTTCGTGACGCTTTGTCACTTGGTATCTCTCACCTCCAGGTCTATTTAGATGTTGAACTGGTTATGTCTCAGTTAAATAGAGTCTACCATGTTCATGATCCTAATCTACACCGACGGTTCCTTAGGGTACATCTCTTATAATGAAGCTTTGATTATATTACATATTTTCATGTTCCTAGGAGATTAAATCAAGTTACAGATACTCTAGCTAATCAAATATTAGATTGGCATCTTGCAAAAATATAAGAAAGACACACACATGCACATGTAAATATATTTGTAAAGTAGATATAATCCATAAGACATAAAAAGACATAAAATCCATATAGAATATCAAAAATATCAGAGTACACGAGTGGACATAAGCACCTCAAAAATACGTCCAATAAAGAGTCACGGGGCTTATGCCCTCAAAAATATACAAATAGTTCCCTCGGCATGTAAGCAGTCCAATATAACTAAGGATGGGTCCTATTGGACCTGTTATAATGATCAACGACGTTTTCCAAATAGCGAAAAATCTGAACTCACGTTCATGGTGCCCCCACTACATGAGGCTGCATAGATGGTGGCAGATCCTCGATATCTACCATGGGGACTGTACGAGTGAGCGAGGTAAAATTCTGCTCTACCCATATTAATACTCTCTCAGCCTCTCCGGCTGGAGGTCCCCCTACTGCTACTGGTCCACCAGCTGCAGTTGGTCCTGCCTCTAGTCGAGGACGTCGCGTGTTCCTCACAAAGTTTGCTGGATGCACTGGCCCCACATCTGCACATAACACATACTTAATTGTTAGATACTCTAGTATATAAAAAAAATGATATATATATAAAACATAAAAATTAAATAAATTTGAAAAAGAAAGAAAAAAAAAAGTATACCTAACTCTTCTCGTAACACTCCAAGAGGTACACCCATGTCAGGGTCCCTGGAAAAGTCAATTCCGGCATAAGGATAGTCCTCTATCACCAAAATCTACTGAGACCACCAGTCAAAAAAATTGTCATCGAAGGCCTCAATATTCCTCCCTTCCCTTTGTCACGGAAACAACACCGCCCATCTGTTTACTGCTGGAAAATAGGATATATGCTCTCGTACTGTTTCCCTCTGGATAAGACTTGATACTCTCTCTCGAAGAAAGCACAAAGAATAGTCTCAAACCCAAAGTTCCTTTGCCTCCACATGCGACACTCTGTAAGTTTCCTCTTCATGCATTATAGTAAAGTGGTACTCCAGTCAAAAACTTGTGCATTTAAGCACTGAACTGCATAATTCATGTGTGCCCGGGAAGCCTGATGCAAAGATGCGGATCCTGTAATCCGCCCAATAAGCAAAACTATCAATTTTAGTGATAGGTCTGAGATATTGTTTATTGGTACCTGAGTGCCCATATTTTCTGTACTGGATTCACAATGGAGTCCAATCAACTCCGCTATATTGTGTGGCCCCGAGGGAAAAGTGCGAAAATTGACTGGTTCTCCTCTCCTTGAGAGGCCAGTCATAAAGTAAATATTCTCATTCGTTGGAGTCAATGACTGTCCCTCAAGCATAAAGGCCTCTGTGTTAGGATGCTAATAATCAACTAAGGCATTCAGCAGCCTAGGTTTTTCCTGCATGAAAGGACACTGGAAGAATTTTAACAAACAACATTGCGCCAATGCAGCAGTAGCAGCAGGGTCCTCACCAACCAAAAAATAAATATCCTCATGATCCCTCTCCCTACAGTGAACATACATCCTGCAATTGACAAGTCCAGGGTGGATTAGCCCTCGCATTCTTTAAATTTTTCTTATCTTAGAGGGTACACGCAGGCTGTAATGCACACAGTCATGTGTGCATGCGTGCACATGCGGGTTGTCATAAGACAACCCACATATACGTAGGGCCGACCTTTTTAAAGGTCAACACCCCCTCAAAAAACAAAAATAAATTCATAAATGAAGTATTGAAATGCAAGGGGGGTTAGTATGTACTTTCTTGGTCCAAGTGGAAGTTCGTTTCGTCCACTGAATCTCTCGTAATCAATTCTTTTCACAAAGGGGTATTTTTGGCTTTTAGTCAATTTCTCAATTAACAATTATGATAATGAGCTTCTAGCTTCTATTTATAGACTTTTTGGCCCCTTTTTGTCAATTTTTGGACCCTTTTGTCATTATTTCTAAATTGAAAATCATTTAGTATGGTTCAGGAGTTTTCTATGGATTGTTACGATAAGTGTTACTTTGGGTATTGAGAAACTTTTTGGAGATTTGGGTCTTTTTAAAAGGTCCTTCGGTAAAAAGTCATTTTTTCCAACTTGTTGCATTTAAGTTACGATTCCACCTCCACTTTCTGCATCTCGTTATCTTTATCACTACGTCATAGGATCGATCCCACCAATTTGCGACATGGAACCATCATTGCTGCTTTAGAAGTGTTGTATTTTAGTGGTAGAGCCTAACCCTTCATGGATTCCCTAGATAGATCCTAGTTGCATTTTGGCATCCATGTTGTCATTAATGACTATAGGCTCGGAAGTCCTTATTAGTTTATCTTAATTACGAGTTTGAGTCTCATTTTCATGATGCATTATCACTTTTGACCTCACCGTAGGGACTCCTAGAACATAACGAGTCTTCTTTTAAGACCTTTTCAGACCCTCTAAAAATGAAAACATTGTCGAGCGATCTTGTTGACCTTCATGCTCTCTAAACTGAAATTTGATGTCACGTCTATTCAGTGGTAGTTTACCCCTTTTTCGCTCTGAATGGTCAACTGTACAAACAAAGGTATACTCTAGGAGCTTCGGTTCCTTAGAAGAGTATTCTCAGGTATGATTTTAACCCTTTTTCGGGCCTGAGGGACTAAATTTAAGAAAAAGGAACCCCCACGGAGTCCATAGTTAAGCTCTTTTCAGACTCCCTAAAATTGAAAAGATCGCCGAGTGACCTTATTCTTTCACACTCGTTAAAATGGTCTAGAAGAACATTCATGATGGAGTCCATAGTTAAGCTTTTTTCAGACTCCTTAAAAATGAAAAAATTGTCGAGTGATCTTGTGTTTATCACACTCGTTAAAATGGTTTTGAATAGATGTCTGGTTGGTGCTAGTTTACCCCTTTTTCAAACCGACTAGACTATATTCGAAAAAGGTTACCCCGTGGAGTCTCCTTTTATGCTTTTTCAGACTCTCTAAATATGAAAAACCGTTGAGCTTACCTTCTCTGGGCTCGTTAAAATTACATAGAAGGAAGTTACCATTGTGTGTCTTATTAAATCATGTTTTCATACCTATGTCTTTGGCCTAATGCTAGCTCCATATTGCTCTCAACTGAACCATCTGAAGCATGCCTTATATGCAAGCCCTGTAGCACTTTGGCTCTGCGTCTTGACACCTTTGGCCCATGGAGGWTTTTTCCYAAGTGTCCTTCTCCTGCATATGTCCCTTTGCCCTGAGCATCCATGTGTTTTATGCACTTGGAACTAGTATRTAYGCAACACTCGATCCTCCTTTGTAACGTAGCATTATTTTATTCTTTTTCAAGCTTTCCAAAATTATTGAAAAAGACAAAAAAATCAAATATACCCCAAAAAGAGGAAGGGAAAAGTATTTTCTTTTTATTGGAAGCACAATGAGTCGCCCTTGGACAAAGCACATCCTTCCATTTGTTCGTCAAGCCTTTGGATTTAACATGACCTTAGGAAGTCATTCTCGCTACATAGAGCTATGTCCTCCTCCATTTGGTTATTCTTCCAAACATATGGAGAGTTTGCGGTGCCTCTTGCATCGTGAACTTATGTCAAAATATCATGTTTCCTGAGTCTCATCTTTTGTCGTTCTATTGTCCAAGGGAAGTTATTACCAAGCTTGAGTCGGTCCCCTCTGCATATTGTCTCTTACCCTCATTCCTGGTCATCCTGAAAGCCCAATCAAGTCTTTTTTCAAAATCCATGAAGCCCTCAACCTGATCATCAAAATCCTCTAGTCCGTTCCTGACAAGCCATCGAAGACCTCTGGGTAGTGAAGTTGTACACTCATATTACACTCCTACCTGAGTTGTGAATATTTTGAAGCTGTTTCTTGAGCCTTGAAGGCCTCATCTCTATCCATCAGGCCTTATTCTCTTCTTGAAGATGGACATTATACATGTATATATTTTTGATTTCGAGATGTAGATCCGTTGTGTATTGCTCGCGGCTACACTTTATATAGTTACATGACATGGATCTACAGTGTATTTGATTGGTAGCCATGATTTTATTTCATTCCGAGCATGGGTATGCCCGCCTTGGTGAGAAAATTGTTATTTTGTAGATGGAACCTCCCGAATTTTGGTTCCTAGGCTCACTTGTTTGGTACGTAGGTGAATATTGATAATGTATTTCGGCCATCAGATGCTCTTCTGACCTCACACATTAGGGGGCATCTATTATAACCCTAAATTGCACCAGACATTCTTACCTGGCATTAGGCCATCTTATTTTCCTTCTTTGACAAGCCACTATTGAGCAACTTCTTAAAAAAAACCCTTTTTGAAGTCATACACACCCTGCTCCACTACTACACGCGTGTGTATGCTGGTTGACCCACTACAACCTGCGTATACCTAGAAAGCATGAAAAATGGAAAGTTGCAGATGGAACACATAGTTTTGGGTAAGTTAAATAAACCATTTGACCACCCATAACCGGTCACTCGACCAAATACCTAGCCCTTTCTATCCTATAAAAGAAGGGGTAGGGATCCCATTTGGAAGGAGGAAAATCATAGCAAAGAAACTATACCCGATTTAGTATTCCCCTTGCCCCAACCTTTTGCAACTATTGTGTGAAGATAAGCATATACAGAAGTAGTTGGAGCACAATTGGAGAGGAGCCCAGGACCAGATTCGAGGAGCAGTGGTCGATCTCATTATTGTAAGGTTACTCTTGTGAGATTAATAAAAGAAATACTTTTCCCGTCCCACCATATGAGATTGTCAATATTTAAATTTGATTATATTTTGATAGAATCTCTAACCCATTAGTTTATAGATCATATGCATGTGGAGTTCTTTGTTTGTATTTTATGAATGCAGGTCAGTGTTGGGAGGAGAGTTGCAGTCAAGGAGCGACCAAGCGTTAAAGGGATCGACATCAAACACGGAAACTAAGGTAAAATAACTTGATCTCTTTAACCTTGTATTTGCATATTAATAATGGGGTTTATGATTGGGATGTTGGTAAAAAGTAGGAGACTTTAGGTCATTTATGCATGCATGATAAAACCCTTAATGCTAGTTCGTAGGAGGGATTTCCCACCCACAACAGGTATACCATCCCAGACTAAGAGTATATAATATCTAACTGTTGGGCTTTTAATATCGCTTCTTCCTCAGTTGTAACCCTAGATGTAGCAACATCCTTCAAGATAGGAGGCTGCAAAGACTTAAGGAACCATTCTAAAAGAAAGGCTAATTAATTAATTAGATGAAAGAGGGGTATGGAGGTATTAATTAGCCTCTTTCATCTATGCCACTCCTGGATATGATCTGAGATATGAGTGGTTGTGTCCTGGTGTAAAGTTGAAAGAAGTTCTATGCCAACATCGTAACGAACCGACAATTGGAAGTGGTTAAGGAAGAATAACACCATCTGACTAAAGGTCCCATATGCCCCCCTAGGTAGCTCGATATACCATTTTTCAATGACCCCAATGAGGGTGTGTTGAAATAATCTTAACAGAATGGAATCGTCATTAAGGGAATTCAAAGAGAACCATAGGCAAAAGGTGGTAACGTGATCACCAGGATCCTCGCCATTCTTACCTTCGAATTTTAGAATGTCTGAAGGAAGCTTGGTGGGGACGGGGGGCCATGTAGGATCATGACACATAGGGTCATTCATCAACTTAGACAAGTCTGTCATATTAAGCATGGCCAAAAAAGGGAGACGAGGTTGCGGCATCTGGCCCCAAGCTCCCTGGAAAGATTGTGTTTGAGGAAATGCAGACCATCCAGGGTTTTGGTAAGAACCATGGCCCTGTTCGAGATTGTAAGACCCTCCTATAGGATGATTCATAAGCAGTTGGTTAGACATAATTCTAGTAGGAATGTTCTAATGGGGGTTATAAAACTTGCCCCCAGCTAGAGTGGCTTCGGGTTGGGGGTTTCCCAACATGTGCAATTGACCTCTTCCAGGTGTGAATCTGGAGGATAGAGGTGGCTTCATCATGCCAAACCTGTTGGTAGGAATAGGCACTGAGGAGGTGAGGGTATATGACAGAAATTGAGCAGAAGCTTTTCCTCCAGGTTGGTTTCTCCACCCAGAAGAAAGAGGATTAGACCTGGGGTTAAAAGAGGGAATGCCTCCAATATTAGGAGTCATTTGAGGGATTTGAGAACCACCAAATGAAAATGGAGTATAAGGAGGTGTAGTTCCCCCAAGTCCAATGCTATCATTAGGGCCAATATCTGGGATGGAGTTTGAAAACTGTGAAGTAAAATTTAGCATACCATAGGAAAAAGGAATAGAGGTTGTTATCACACTAAGTTGCCTTGGGTCTTTTGCCTTTAATTTTTTTTTTCCTAAGCCTGTAGATTTTAATTTTTGATTTGTCCCCTTAAAAGTGTATTTTCTTAGGTTCCCTTGATAAATAAAGGTTTAATTCATGGCTCAAAATTCAATCCTCATATGAACATTTGGCCTAGGTTCGTTTTTCATGACTTATGTTTTTGATCCCCTCCTTGATTTGACACTAAGTCCCACTCACTCCACTACTAGCTTGACTTGAAATTCCAATCTCCTCACTCATGCCTCCGTAGCCTTTCCTTGTTGTTCTCTATCCCATGTTTACTGGTCGAATCATTATTTGAAAAGGGGTGCTACCAACTCACCAAGAATTTTCGTAGCGCATTCCATGTTTTTCATCCTTCACCATGATTCTTGATTATTGTGTTTATGTCATCTCTTCCTTGTTTTCAGCACCTTGGTTAGTTAAAAATATGCCTTTGAGGATTGATGTTCATGAGCTCTGCTAACGGTTTTCAAATTTTGAAAAATTCAAATTGTTGCGCTGCACAAACTACCAGTTCAGACCAGTTAGCAGTGGCGCTACCAAATCAAATTTTGAGGTTGATACTGAGGTCGAATTTCTCATGATATTCTCCTAATGTTTCGCTTGAACTATGATTTTTCATTATTCTCCAAGTATTCCATGGGTTTTCCCCCTCTGCATATCATTCTCAAGGAGAAATTATCGCCCAGAGTTTTGGTATTCATCTTGCTTGCATAATTCGAGGAGATGTTTTCCCTCACACTTTCCTATCAACCTCATCCACTCAAGCTTGCAACTACTATCACCTGACATCTGCTCACCGTTCTCTCAAACTCTCAGTACCCAAGCAATTTTCTTTTCCTGCATGCACAGTGTGCTACTCAGAAACGCTATCGAAATGTCCTTGCCTCTTCCCCTGCCTCCTCTTCCTTTCAATTGGACTATTTTGACCCGGTTTTTTAAATACTTTACATTATATCCCTTCAACATATGATTATTCCTTAGTTTTAATACATGTACACAGTAAAGGGAGGGAAATTTACAACAATTAGTCTAAATTTGGGGAAATTTTCTGGAAAAGGGCAGCAACTCTTCACTATCATATTATTTTTGAGGTCTGACTCTTTGTTTCTTGGTCATCACCACTCCATAGATCTAAATATTTTTATCCTAAACTATGGAGACTCCTCAGAAGAAGAAGTCACACAAGGGAGGTAATGTGGTTAGAACTGAGCCTGCAAACATGCATCTATTCGAGGCAGAGCCCATGGATAGAGAAGTTTTTCGAAGGGTGAGTTGTCTCACATTCTGCCAAAATATGCAAAGGGGTCATCCTAAGGTGACAAGGCAATTTTCCTTACATTTTGATGGCCTCAAGACCAAGGTAGGGGACTTATAATTTAAGGTGTCTGAGACCTCTATTTCAGCTGCTACAGGGATCCCCATCACTGGTGAGAGTTGGTTTAAATCCATGGCCTTGGATGCAACCTATGCCAAAGACTTCCTTAAGCCAAAATATCAAACTCACAATCTTTCCAAAGGGGTGCCAAGAAATCATCTGGTTGGAGAATTTGATAAAATATTGAGAATCATTCAGAGGTACTTCATGTGTGAAGGGAGGTTCAATACACAATACTAGTATCTGCTGCATTTTACTAGTAA
>JASDQU010013227.1:0-10302 GCA_032191745.1 Picea mariana
TGTTATGTCATTTGGCTTAACGAACGTGCCAAGTACTTTCATGAGATTGATGAATGAAGTCCTCAAGGATTTCATCGAAAAATTTGTTATCGTATATCTTGATGATATATTGATTTTCAGCAAAACAAAAGTTGAACATCTGAAACATTTGGCTACAGTAATGAAGAGGTTACAGCAGGAGAAGCTATTGATAAACATGAAGAAATCCTCATTCATGAAGATGGAGCCATTTATTTGGGGTTTGTTATTTCTGCAGATAAGTTGAGGATGGATCCGGATAAGGTGGAGGTAATCAAGAATTGGCCATCACCAAAGAATATCTTTGAGGTGAGAAGTTTTCACGGATTGGCTAGTTTCTACCGAAAGTTCATCAGGAATTTCAGTGGAATTAGTGCACCGATGATGGACACAGTGAATAAGAGACACAAGTCTTTTCACTGGACAAAATAAGCCGAAAAGAGTTTTAATTTGTTGAAGAGGAAAATCACGGAACAACCAATCTTAGTGTTGCCTTATTTCCAAAAGACATTTCAAGTGAAATGTGATGCAAGTGGATTTGCAATAGGGGCAGTCTTGAGTCAAGAAGATAGACCGATAGCATACTTCAGCGAAAATATGAATGAAGCCAAGATAAAATACTCCACTTATGACAAGGAGTTCTATGCTATTATTGAGGCATTGAAGAATGGAGGCATTACTTGATCCCTATGGAATTTGTCTTATACAGTGATAATCATGCACTACAATTTGTGACTCAATAGGAAAAGTTGAATCGAAGACATGTTAAATGGGTTGAATACATGCATAATTTCACTTTTGTGATTAAACATATTTCTGGTACTACTAACAAAGTTGCTGATGCTTTGAGCAGGAAATGTTTGCTATTGCAGGAGTTCAGAGTCAAAACATTGGGTTTTGATGACATCAGGGACATGTACAGAGATGATCCATATTTTAAAGAAGCATATGAAGCCACTGAGAACCCAATTCTCAGAGACAGAAACCAATGGGAAGAATACATGATCCAGGAAGGATTACTATTTAAAGGTAATCATCTTTGTATTCCAAAATGCTCCATGAGGGAGAATTTGTTGAAGGAGAAACACAGTGGAGGCTTGGCCGGGCATTTCGGTCATGAAAAGACATTCTCAAAGTTGAATGAGTCATATTTTTGGCCAGGAATGAGAGCAGACGTCAAAATATTTGTGGACAGATGTAGGATTTGCCAACATTCAAAACGCAAGAGGCAGAATGCAGGTTTTTATCAACCATTGCCCATACTTGAGAGGCCATGGGATGCAATCATCATGGACTTCATATTGGGGTTGCCAAGAATGCAAATAGGGTTTGAATCAATCTTTGTGGTGGTGGATAGATTTTCCAAAATGGCACATTTCATTCCATGACAAAAAACCAGTGACGCAACTCACATTGGGAATCTTTTTTTCAAAGAAGTCATTCGACTTCATGGCTTACCAAGAAGCATAGTTTCGGATGGAGACACTAAGTTCATAGGACACTTTTGGGGGACCTTATGGAAGAAGCTGGGAACTAACTTTTTGTTTAGTTCATCTTATCATCCTCAGACAGATGAACAGACAGAAGTGGTGAACATAAGTCTGGGAGACTTGCTGAGAAGCTTGGTGACAGAACACCACAGCCAGTGGGATAACATATTACCACAGACAGAGTTTTCTTATAAAAACTTAGTCAATAGAAGCACGGAACATAGTCTGTTTCATATCATCTATGGCATGCAACCGAGAGGAATTTCTGAGTTGAGAGGTTTAGAACAGACTGTGACTAGGAGCGCTAGTGCAAAAGATTTCGCAGAGGCGATGAAGGAACTTCAAAGCCAGGTGAAGGAACGATTGCAGAGTTCGAGTTGGCAATATAAGAGGAGAGCATATTAGCATAGAAGACAGCTTCAGTTTGAAGTTGGCGATTTGATCCTAACACATTTTAGGAAGGAAAGGTTCCCGAGAGGAACATATAATAAACTGAAAATGAAGAAAATCGGACCATGCAAGGTCTTGAAGAAATTTGGGGCGAATACTTATGAGATTGAATTACCCGATGGGATCAAAATTTCTTCAATATTCAATGTCTCGGATTTGTACCCATATAATGATGAGGAAGTAGGGATAGGAAATGAACATCCAGAGATTTAGTGGTGAAAACATATGCCAATTGCAGAAAAGCCGCAGATGAAGCACATACTGGACAAAAGAGTTGGTAAGAAGACCAGGCAAAAGCAATACTTTGAGTATTTGGTTAAATGGAAGGGCCATATAGTTGAATATGCCAGCTGGGAGAACGAAGAAGAGATAAATAGGCATGGACATACCATGCAAGAGCTCATGGATAGGAGCCCATGAAAATTTTCAAGCGAGGGAGTATGATGCAGGAGCATCTCAAGCAAGCTAGTGCGGAGATAAAAGACAACTGGAAAAGCACCCAACACAAATTTTGAAAATGTTATGCAATGACAATGAGATCATTAAATAGAGGGGACACTTGTATAATATAAATGGACCTTGAGCGATTTTCTCTCATCCTTAGTAGGTAGAAGGCATTTATAATAGTTAATGCAAGTAGATAGAATTTAATGCATAGATTAGACAGTTTAGAATGAAAGAGGGAAACGGGATATAGACACCCTCATTTTGTATTGTAAAGGGGATTATGTCAATTAAGAGCATAGAGCATAGAAGAGAAGAAGAAGAGAGCTGTGTAGAAGAATTCCATGTACAAAAGTTCTGGATTAATACAAAAGGGCTTTGATTCAGGCTCATGGTGTTCAAATATTCTCTGTGTATGCATTATTGAATGTTATTCTCATGAATGATTTACTCTTTCTGTCATGCAATTGATTTTATTCTATGTATGAATGATTTCTTGTTGAATGTCTAAAATTTGAGAGAGAGAGAGAGTAAGAGAAATGCGTTTCAATTGTTTCTCTATCTGAGCAAAATTTCCTGCAAGGAGTGCAGTTGAATTGTCCACAATGAGTGCGTTGACAAAGGGTTCAGAGGTTTGTCTCTAAAAGCTTAGATAAGATAGATTTTGCTCTTATTCTCTTAGAAGTGCAGCTAGGAAAACGAGCCATGCAAGGAGTGCGTAGGCCGAGTAAAGTCTCAGGTTTTGCGAACCGGAGGAATTGTTGAAGGACTACTACTGTAGGGAGTGCGCAGAGTCGAAGGACTTCAATTCTTTGAAGTAATTGAAGGATTTTCTACAAGGAGTGCGTGCAGGAGTCTTCTTTAAGACTTGGAGTTGGGAAAAGCTCAGGAAGGATAAAGCCTTCGAAAATGTCAAAGAGGAGGACATGAAGTTGGTGCATTGGAGCATTGAGAAGGTGTCCTAAGTTTGTGTTGCAGGCGGGTAAATTTCGTGGAAAAATACTTTGGTGAAAAATTGCAGAAGTCCTTGAAAAGGAAGGAGAATGGACGGTTAGAATTCTCTGTGGAGAATTCGTGAAGTCTCGCGAGCCGTCAGATCTCACAGAGGAGCAGGGGAGTTACAGAGAGTGTTTTCAACGGTTCAGGCTTAGGAGAGGAAGAGCCGCAGATTCAAGCCAACAAGGGCCGTTGGATTTTCCCGAGTATTTCCATTTCAGGGTTTCGTAGATTGAAGTCCCAAAATCTTTGAATTAAGACTCGCAAAGTGCAATGTCTCGAAAAGGTGGAAATTCTAGTTGTGGGGCCAGCACCAGAAATCATTTTAGAGTTTGACATTTCGGGATTTTTGGGAAATAGAGAGTCAGGATTTCGAAGGTCATGGAGTAGAGTTGAATGACATCGCAACTCGTGGACTCAAGAAAGCCAAATAGCCGAAATTGATATCGAGATTCGAAAATTCGAGGTTTGCGTTGAGAAGAGATTTTGGTATCGAGAGTCTCGAGCTCCCGATACGCGAAAGATGCGTTGACCGTTGGATCAAGCGGGGAATCATAACCATTGATTTCTTTTTGTGACCGAGCCTCGGAGTTCGTTAAATCAGGTTTCGGGGTCTGAGGAATAAGACACTTGATTACAGGATTCATGAAATCACGAAATCCTATGTCCTGAAGCATAAAAGGGGGAATTTCTCAAGGTTATTTGTGGGTGCAGATTTCTCGAAAGGGAAATAGAAGAGCCAATTGTTGAGAGATCTTTGGGCCAGCGGAAGAAGAAAGATTTTGTGTGCGTGGATTTCCGGCCTGTGGGTTGGGAGGGCTGCGTTAGTAGTGTGTCGCCACACCTTTCTAGTAGAGGGACCTGCGGACCTCCATGAATTTCCACACCTCACTCCTGTGGCTTTGATACCAAGATAAAATATGCGAAACAAACACACGGTGCGGCTACGCTCACTTATCTATTATTCAATAAAGATTGATTACATTTTTAAATAGGAAAATACACTAAGACTGTTCATTATTTCCGAGTTAAAACTCTTTGAATGCCTCTGCACATTTGATCATATCCAAAGGAAAACCAGGTTCAGAAGATTTGAAAGTTGGCCAAAATGAGAAATTCAATACCCTAACATCCAACTTTATTCCACGATGGATATTTGGATTACTAGTCAGGTTGCCTCAAAGATAGTCTGGTTCGCCTGTGCTTGTAACATATCTTTAACCATACTCCCCATCTTTGATGTGAATTGATTACCAAATTGTTGTTTCATTTTTGACAACATGCTCAGCTCATGAATATAATCTATACTTTTTTTATCATACAGTAGTCGACCGGCTAACTTTCTCCTATATTATTCCACAAACAAGTCTCTATCTCTCACATATTCCAGAAATTTGGTGACATTTGCAAGAATACCCTCAATCTCATCATATCTTAATTTTTTACAAATGGCACCTTTTTTCAATAAAATATCACAAAGGGTGGCCAAGAATTCTTCACTTGTGCTTCCTGCAACTTTTTTATTACAGAATTCCTCAAATGCTTCCTTTAAATCCCTATAGAAAGGAGCATCGCGATGAAAGATATGGATAATGTAATCCACATACTTATCATACAATACCATAACTGTATATACAAATGCAACTTCTTCTTTCACACCACCTATATCCTTTCTCCCTGTCTTATCAGTTATAGCATTCAGTGCCCTCATAACTAGTGGAGTTCCTTCTCTAATTACATGCTCTTTAAAAGTATTTACAAGTGTTTGCAGACCTTCACGTATTCTACAAAACATACTGTAAAGCTTTGAAAGATCAAGTTTATTTTCATCCCTGACAAGACTACAACAACAAGGAACCATATTTTCAAGAAGTTGGGTTTTGTAATGTGAAAGGAGTTCATTTTGTACTATCTCTAACAACTTCTCCCTACTTCTGTGCAAATAATGGGCAGCTATGTCCTCCTTTTCATACATTCTCCGGCATTCAACAAATAATCCATATAGGAAATCTCCTCAAAACTCCATGAAGCAGTTTTTTGAGAATAGTAATCTACAGTATATTCCAACATAGGCACTTCAATTTCATTCCTATACATATCCATGCAATATTTTCCAATTTCTACAAAAAAACCCAAAACGTCATTCAATAAAGTGCAATAGATTTGCTCTCCCTGGCGGTCTTCACGAACAAGAGTAAATGCATCCCTTACATTGATCCACATTTTATCGAAGACAAACTTACGAAAATACATGTGTGCATTTCTGATACTGAGCGTTTTAATTGCTTCAATTTCAAAAGCATATCTTCCAAATAAGAGAACAGATTGGATAGGCATGGGACCATCTCCCTGTGAATTCCCCAACGTCTAACAAACTCTCTTAGCATGGCCTCACCTTCTTTTTCCCTTAAAGCTAGAAAAACCCTTGATGTGATGTACATTTTAAGTGACTGCTTGTATCTCTTATATAATTGCTTCAACCTATTTGGTTTTGTCCAACTATTTCGTCCACCAAGTTTATAAGAAATGAAATAAAGTTCCATGTGCTCTACAATAGAAACGACATTGTGGAGATTTCCCTCCTCCACTGTGCTTATTAACTTCAGGATATACTTATTTATAATATCCCATGCTTTGTTGAGGTCTAAATTTTTCAGATCACCTTTGCTGCTCATTTTTCGTGGAAGTTATATATAGTAAAATTGTTGTGTTTTAGTTGTCAAAACAAAATCTCATATTATTTCTTTTTCCAAAACTATACCACTAGTAACAACCACATTAAGTAAAAAGTGGTTGATATATGCGGATCGGATATGCCATGGGAACAACAATTAATATAATAATATATTAATTAATTACTAATGTAATAATGTCTATTAATGTATTAATATATTATCAATTATTGTATTATTTAATTAATATATTAAATAATTAATATTTTATTAAAAATCTATTACTTAATATTGTTAAAGTATTAATACATTCATATGATTTCTAAATTACTAACTTAATTTATTAATTACTAAATTAAAACATTAATGTATTAAGTTAAATTACTTAATATATTAAGTTATTACTAATATAACTTAACATAATTAAGTTATAACTTAATAATAATAGTAATAATCTATTTTTAAGGTCACGACCAAGCCAACACACCAAATTGGTGTATGAGACCCCCTTGTTTGTGGGAACCTCTTAAAAGAAAACACATGTTCTTAACCATTAGGCCCATGAGGCTGTATATAATTAAGTTATTACTTAATTTAAATTAAATTGTATTAAGTAATTACTTATTACATAATATACTAATTAACTATAATTAAGTTATTACTTATTATAATTAATTTAGTAATTTCAATTAATATATTAATTTATTATTATAATATTTAAATTAATACATTAATGTATTAAATTCAATAATACAACTCAATAAAACTGAATGTTTTAATATAACTAAATACAACCAAATATAATTAAATTCTTACTTAATTTAAATTAAATTACTAATTTGATTATATTAAGTTATAACTTAATTATAATTACTAATTACTAAATATATTAAGTAATAAGTAAGTTATTACTTACTTAATTTAAACTATTTAATATATTAAGTTATTACTTAATATAATTTAATTTAAATTACTAACTTAATTTATTACTTAATGTATTAATGCATTAATTTAAATTACTAACTTAATGTATTAATTATCTAAACTAATTAATGATATTACGAGAATATAATGTCTAAATTAAAGTATTAATAATACATTAATATATATTGTAATGTATTAATATAATGTGTAAATTAAAGTATTAATACATTAATATATATTGTAATGTACAAATGTATTAATTAATAAGTAATGTATTAATTAATTAATTAATGTTATAAATATAATACATTAATAAAATACTAATACATTAAAAAAATATTAAAGTATTTAAAATACATTAAAGTATTACATTATTTAAAATAATAATAAGTTAATAAAGTATTTATACTCCATTAAAGTAATACATAAATACATAAATAGAATAGTAATAATTAATAAAGTAATGTAACATTAATAATTAGTACTGAAATATATACAAGTACTGAAATGTAACATTATAATGCTGGAATATATCATAATTAATATATTTATACATTATTAATTATTAATACATTAATATATTTATTAATATATATTAATATTTATGTAAATATTAATATATATATTAACCATAAATTATTATAATATATAAATACATTATAAATAATATATTTATATATTAATAAATAATATGTTTCTATAGTATTAATACATTAATAAATAATTTATTAATGTTAATTGGGTTTAGCTTAGATGGTTGCGAGGATTGATTGTTATCCTTCTCACCTGAGTTCAATTCCCATACATATAGCAAGAAATTGTTATTTCAATGTACTAATACATTTAAATAAAGCACTAAAATATTTAAAAGGTATTAAAGTTTTAATATTACATTAAAGTGATCAAGTAAAAACACATTCATAATACATTATTACATACATACAAAATATTAACGATGACCATGACAAACCATGATACCAAGGTTGACGTTGGGAAATTTTCGTCACATTGCGATGTTGGGAAATGTTTGTCAATTGCAATGTTGGGAAATATTCCTCACAATGCGATGTCACAAAATGTTCTGACATTGCGATATTGAGAAATGTTCATCACATTGTGATGTTGGGAAATGTTTGTCACATTGCGACGCTGGGAAATGTTGGTCACATTGCAATGTTGAGCAATGTTCGTAACATAGTGATGTTGGGAAATGGTCATGACAATGCAAAATTAGTAAATGTTCGTGACATTGCAACATTGAGAAATGTTTGTCACATTGTTGACGTTCACAATGGTTGATGTTCTTTATGGATGACTTTCACTATGGTCGAACTTGGTTGACCATGAAAATGGTTGATTATGGTTGACCATGGTTGAAAATGGTTAACCATGTTTTATAGTTGTTGTCCATAGGAGACCATGGCTGGCCATGACCATGGTTGAACAAGACTACATATAACATTCAAATAGCGAAATTTGGAATTGTTTGTCACATTATGACAACATGATATTTGCATAACATTGCAACAATGAGGCTATGTTGATGAGATTGTGATGGCGAGGCTATGTTCGTCATATTGTGACAATATGGTTATTCTTTTCACATTGCAAGGTAGGGGCTAAGTTCGTCAGATTGAGATGACAAGATAGTTGCATCACAATATGATGAAAGGATATTTGCATCACATTGCAATGATGGGGCTATGTTCATCACATTGCGAAAATATGGTTATGTTCAATCAAGGTCAACCATAATTATGTTCATCACATTACAACAATATGGTTAGGTGCATCACATCATATGTTCATCGTATAAGGCTAGGTTCATCACATTGTGACAATATGGTTATGTTCGTCACATTGCGATGCCAGGTATATGTTCATCACATTGCGAGGGTAGGATATTTGCGTAACATTATGATGAATGTATATTTGCATTACATTGAGAAGATGAGGATATGTTCATAACATTGCGACGAGAGGATTTTCACATATTGGTGATGATAGGGATAGTTTGATGGTAGGGCTATGTTCATCACATTGCCACGAGATGACATTTAAGTAAAAAGTGGTTATGTGATGAACATAAATATTGTATGTTCATCGTATGTCATATGTCTATGTGATGAACATGAATTTCGTATGTTCATCATATTGTGAGAACATGGCATTTATTATGATGATGAGGTTATGTTCAACAGATTACAACAGCAAGACATTGTTTGTCACCTTATGACGACATGATATTTTCATAACATTGCGACAAGGAGGCTATTTTCATCACATTGCAACGATGAGGCTATGTTTGACATTGTTTGTCACCTTATGATGAGATATTCGCATAACATTATGATGAGGAGGTTATGTTCATCACATTGTGACGTTTGGAAATGTTTGTCACATTGTGACATTAGGATATGCATATCACATTGCAACGTGAGAAAATCTTCCCCACATTGCGATGATAGATTGATGTACGACACATTTCAATGTTTTTTTGTGTTTAACACATTGCAACGTTTTGTTCACATTGCACCGGCATGGCTATGTTCATCACATTGTGACGCTAGTTTATGTTTGTCACATTGCAATGTTGCTATTTTCGTCACAATGAGACATCGAGAGATGTTCAACATATTGTGTTGTTGGTAAGTGATTGTAACAATGTGAGGATAGTGGATATGTTCACATTGCAATGTTGGGAAATGTTCATCACAATGTGACAAAGGACAAAGTTTGTCACATAGTGATGTATGGTCATGAGTGTAACATTGTGAGGTTTATGTAAGGAATTGCAACGTTGGGCTATGTGTGTTAGACTATGATTTGAGTTCTATACATTGCGATGTAGGATTTTTGTTTGTCACAAACATTATGGCATTGGAATAGATTTGTCAGATTCTCACAATCTGTTATGTTTGTCACATAGTGACATCAAGAAATGTGTGTCTCATTGCAATATTGGGCTATGTTTGGAAAATTGTGACATTGGGTTCTACACATCAAAATGCGACAAATGGTTATGTTCGTTGCATTGTGACATTTGGAAATGTTTGTCACATTATGACATCAGGATATGTATGTGACATTACAACATAAGGACATGTTCGTCACATTGTAATAAATTTTGCAATAAATTTCACATTTGAAAGCTAATTCTAATGGGAAAAATGATTAACTTATAAAATTATATGAACATTTTCAAAATCAAGTATAAAACTGCATGTTGTAATATATATGTTATAAATATATTTAATTTGAAATTATATTGAACATTTTGAACATGTGATTATATATATATATATATA
>JASDQU010013227.1:41140-75085 GCA_032191745.1 Picea mariana
TGAATGAATTATGGTTGAATGATGTGGTGGAAAGAACTATACATTACTTCCTAGTCATTAGCTAGAAATGGACTTATTTATTTAGATGTGATGCTGAGTAATTATTAAAGTCATTGAATGTATTAACCAATAATATGAGTTCTGTAGAAGTTACTAATCTCATAATAGAATGGACCACAGACTACATCTATCTTCTTAATTAATTTATGTTGAGCAAAAGGAAAATAAAATTGTTTGCATAACTTTGTTGAAGTCACACGTGCCAATGTCTATGGCGAATTATATTTCTGGTAGATGATTATAGTATACAGTGAGCGCCCTCTAGTGAATATACAATTCAATTCAAAGTAAATACACCCTATATCATTGAGGTATTATTCAATATGCATGTAAACCTGTATAGGTATTTTTATGAATAGATATATATATTATAATGGGCATTCTGTATCAGTGGAACAATGACGTTGGAGTAAACATATAAGTAGGAAAATAATTACGCGAACTCCACAGACCCCATTACAGAAAGATTTGAGTGTATGTAAACCAGTATGGTTATGATAGTAAATTAGAGATGAGTTTGACGCACCTACAGTATAACCATAAATTTCTGTCATAGTAACAATGCTATCTATTTCTGGTGAGTAGAATGATAAAAAACTTGATTAATAGCTATAGTAGAAAACAAAAGGTACATAGTAATTTTTGCATGGCGAAGCCACGGTGTTTTATGTTTAATCAGGGCAAGACAGTGTTGTGTGTATAAAGGAGTAAAGTAAGCAACAAACATGAATTCTGGAAGTCTCGATCTATTACAATCTCAATTAGACAAATATATTTTCCTGTATTATTTCCAACCGTTATATATTAAAAACCCAAAAATATGGTTGGAATTCCACAGGCATAGGTTCTTCAATGAAATATTCTATGCATCTGGATTGATGAGTCAAACTTCAAATGGGTGGAATAAGACTCAGGTTCAAAAATCCTACCAAAACTAATTTTATATCAAAATATAAGTATACGATGCATAAAAGAAATCTGGAAGTCATCGCACAATCCCGATGGAGAAACAAAACCCTTAGGTGCACTTGTTACTATGATAATTTAGGTATACTACTGTGCATGGATGAATCATTTTGGGGAGGGACTATGTAATCAACAATGAGATCAATTCTGGAAAAATAACTAGAATAACTCAGGAAAAGAACTCGAATCTGTAATGACAAACCAATTTCGTAAATATAGAGGAGAATGTTAAACACAGAAAGCGACAAATTAGAACCTGTCTCCACAACAAAATAAACTCAATACATAATGATCATATTACTTAAATGGAACAACTGTCTAGATATCACAAATCCAACCAGGCACAAGCTTGGTGTGTTTTTATATGTACCAAAATCTTTATACAAATTAGGGCGTACCCTGTATCAACTAATACAGAACTTGGAACTAAAAGTCTTCAAAGTATTAGGGACGAGGCATATACTTGACCATCGGTGCATGTAAACTCGAAATGATTAGATGGAAGGGCACTGTTTTGGAACCCGAATACCTCTTGAAGGATTGAAGAGGGTGTTTCCATGCTTCGGCGTGACCGCACCTGCACAAAGTAATGTGAAAACATTCAAATTTATTCAACATGAATAATATGATTAAATTAAGGAACAAAAAAGTAATTAGAAAGGGGCCAGTGAAATACTTAAATGTAGTGGAGGGTTTCATAACCTTCACCATTTTGTTAAACCGTGTTCCTCCCAGACCGAAAGGGAAGACAAGTTTATTTCCCCTGATGGGTACCCTCGCACATCAAAGGGGTCCATCATTAGCGATGAATACCAGTTTTAATCCAAAGAAACATTGAAGGAAATGATATGTGTATAACGATCATAAAGGAATGGTAAATATAAAATCAATGTGACATTTCAAACATAAACATAAAGGATTAAAATGCCTCTGTCCATTAGAGAATTGCTTCTAATCGATATAATAACACTAGCGAACACATTATTTAAACAAATAAGTTTTCAAGATCAACACTGTGCTGAAAGGTCTGTTACGCACCCCAAGTAAGGGAAACCCAGACACAACACTCTGTCATCCAAGAGACTAACCGATGGAGGAAACCAAGCCCAGTAACAAAAGTTCAATAAAAAATAGAATATCCCAAATGCACATTTATAACAGACACCGTGATAAGTTCCTCCACAAGAGGAGAATAGCTCGGCTTCGACAGGAATGCTAGTACATAGAAAGGGGATAAACTGTGAAAGGACCTAAACCTTTCTAGGGTACCACCTACCCTTTTTTTCAGTAACCTCGTAGTAAAATGAGAATGTAACCGAGGAACTGACCGGGAAACAAGAGCATGCAGAGACCTACTTGACGAGACAGAAAGATCCAAATGCATAAATAAAAGAACAATCAAGGGAAAACTTACCCCGCACAGAGCTCCCCGTCGAGAAGTTCATTCCAATATTTCCACCCATCTAGCACAAGGACCGAATCACAAGCTCATGACCACGATGCTAAATCCAAATGAAAAATGGTCTAAAACTTTTCTTTCTCCTTCACCAAACCAAAACCAGAATGAAAGTGAAAGCGTTGGCATAACCTTTCACATGGAGTAATGGGAATGGGGTATTCGTACTTGGGCCATGTGAATATGGTAAGTTGTCGACATTGCATTGGGGCAGGTAGGCCAAGTACTGAACCGAATAGACTCATCTTAGAGAACCTTAAATGTTGCAGACAGGCCTTTAAAGCAAAATGGTTCCAACCTCTACCAGTGCTTAGAATATTAATGACAAGGTACACCCGATAGCCTACGTAGGGTTACTTTTTTGTCTTACTATATTGGTTATGTGTTGAACCTAACCACCATCGCATTAACCATCCAATGTGGATAGCCGAATATCGTTAAGTACCAGAAATTTCCTAGTGGCACGATGGTAACCTAACCTTACCAAGTTTAGCCTCTGCGCGCTTTATTTCATGGTGCAAATTAGTGTCCGATTTTATACCCAAACAATATCTATTTAAAAGTATTATGAATAATGTTAACCTCTTCTTGTAGACCCTATAATAATATATATATTAGAACGAATGTTATAAGGCCTTACATCTATGGCCATTGCATTAATATGATAGTGGTTCTAAGTAGTTACATCTCCATATCATAAAGTGGGTTTTGGAAACGAAAACGGTGCATAATACCAAGTTGCAATGAAAACAAGATATCCCTAGCTATGTACCTGTGTTAGTATATAACTCAATACCGAAATAGGAAGACGCGACTATATGTTAAAATATAATAGAGAAGAAAAAGGCAATAAGACTGATGTACAATATAGTTGACGAATGACTGAAAACTTTAAAGACACAGAATCAACTCAAAGTACCCAATTTTTTTTATTTTTTTATGTAAATTTTGAGGTACATTACATTGCCATTATTACTTATGTTGGAAATATGATTTATTACAAAAAGACTAACTAACGCTCCCCTAAACTATACATAGTATTACTTCTACTTCTCCTCTATATTGTTGTGGATGACTCGAACTTGCTATGTGCTCCATTAGGAAGTTTTCCATCCTATCTTATTGGTCCACTTCATCACTCATGAGAAAAATAATCTATTATTATGAGCATCAACCTAATTTCTTCCTTTCAGTAGCCCAATATTCCCCAACCCTTTACATATTTATACATAGAATTAGGGATAAAACCCCTAATAACTACTTATCACCAAAGTTCTAATGGATCATAAGCATGTTTCCTACTTTTGCACTAATATGCTACTTTTCTTTCTTTTACAACTGTTGGTTTCCTTGCGTTGTGTTTTTCTTTTGTGCTTCAAAATCCACCCTTGTGGCACACTCCCTTTTAACCTTTCATCTAATATGGCACAACTCCCAAAACAAATTTATTCTCATTTATCCAATCATATATATGAATTTTGGAAACGATAAATAGTAAATTAATTATGTAATGCTAGAGAATCCTTATTACATGTTAATTTAATTTAAATAATAAATTTGTTAAGTAAAAATAAGAAAGCAAACACATAATATAATACAAAAAAAAAATGCAATTTTATATTTGAAAGGGGTTTAACCATGAATATCCAAAAATAATTAATTTATGAAACTCTCATGAATGGGATGGATTAAAAAATGAATTAATCCTCATGTGTAATCAAATTTAAACTCCAATCAAATTTAAACTCCATGGGATTCTTTTCCTTCATGAAATATATCTTAATATATTTAAATTTTCTTATCCCTTTCTAAGCATTCCCGTGTAATCAATTTTTCAATGCTATTTTTTAATACTTCTACATATATCTTGAACATTCTCCCTCCATGTTGCTCGATGCATTCATTTATTAGTTGTTCATGATGTAAAGATTTTTTTCTCTT
This sequence comes from Picea mariana, assembly GCA_032191745.1. Classification (NCBI taxonomy): domain Eukaryota; kingdom Viridiplantae; phylum Streptophyta; class Pinopsida; order Pinales; family Pinaceae; genus Picea; species Picea mariana. The sequence continues at coordinate 45,564 of JASDQU010013227.1, forward strand.
CATGATGCCGATTATTAAGGCATTGATTTTTTTCTCTCTGTCCATATCAACATTCTCAATGACCTTTTTCTTCTTGTTTTCTGACATAAGTAGAATATTAATCTTCGTTGTTATGTTTCCAAAACTGTAAATTGATTTTAAAACTATCGCATGCAGATATTTCTTTTGTCTCCGGATCCTTGAGAAAAATTGTATACTTCCCAAATACAATTGAATGTAGCAGTCTAATAAGATCTTCATCTCTCAAATTAAATTGAGATTTAACGTCTAAATAACTCAACTTTTGAGAGCTATTAACCAATAACAATAAAAATGCATAGTACAGTGTTACTATCAATTCTATTGGCTCATCATGAAATTTTCCCATGACATTATAGGTTCCTGTGGAATATAACTACATAAGTTGTCAATGTTTAGTATGTGTAGAATAAAATGATAAAATATGCGAAGCAAACACACGGTGAGGCTATGACTTCTATATTATTCAATGAAGACTGATTACATTCTTAAATAGGAAAAGACTCTACTGATTCAGTTACATGAAAACCAAAGACAACTAGACTCTCAACTACAACTGACTTTTAGAACTAAGTCTTAGAACTAGCGCTTACAAATGACGCTTACTCCATTATTTCCATGTCTCCCCCTTAATGGAGAATGGATTGACTTCTACACCTAGCATCTCCCTAAACAGATCAAACTTAATCTTTCGAAGAGGCTTATTGAAAATATCAGCAGCATTTTCACTAGTATTACAATGCATAAGAGATATTTCATTTGACTGCAACTTTTCTCTAACAAAATGAAATTGATATTCAACATGCTTTGTCCTTTCATGAAAAATTGGATTCTTCGAAATATTGATTGAACTTTGATTACCACATTTAATCATTGTAGGTTCCTTTCGTTCTTCTCCAACATCTTGAAGGAGTATTCTTAACCAAATAGCTTCACAAGTTGTTGCACACAAGGCTTTATATTCTTCTTCAGTAGAAGACAAAGATACAGTAGGCTTCTTTTTACTACTCCATGAAACAACCTTGGATCCAATGCCAAATGCATATCCAGTGGTTGAACTTTTATCATCAGGATTGCCAGCCCAACCAGAATCTGAGTAAACTGTTAACTTAACATCAGATGCATCAATATATTTAATACTATAATCAAGTGTTCCTTTTAGATACCTGAGAACTGCCTTTGCTGTATTCCAATGGCTTTCATGAGGTTTCACCATAAACTGACTTAACACACTCACATAATATGAAATATTAGGTTTGGTTTTGGTGAGATAATTCAGACTACCCACCATCTGTCTATACATAATGCCATTCACCTCCTTTGAACCATCATCACAAGAAAGTTTCACATTCTTCTGCATGGGAACACTAGAAGACTTAAACTGATCCATTTCAAATATCTTAAGTATTTCTCTGATATACTTACTCTGACAAACAAAAGTTTGTCATGCATTTCTCCAAACTTCAAGACCTAGGCAGTAATGTAACTCACCAAGATCTTTCATTTCGAATACCTATGACAATTGTTCCTTGATTTCATCAATTAATTTCTATGTGTTTCCTGTAATTATTAAATCATCAACATATAAGGAAATCAATACTATATACCCCTGCTCATCAGATTTGGTATACAGATTTGGATCACTTTTGCTCCTCATAAAACCTTGTTGAAGAAAGAAAGAATCTATATTCTCATACCATGACCTAGGTGCATGTTTCAGTCCATACAATACTTTCTTTAACTTACACACTAAGTGTTCTTTCCCCTTTTCCACAAACCCTTCAGGTTGAGCAAGGTAAACCTCTTCCTTTAACTCACCATTCAAAAATGCATATTTAACATCTAACTGGTGTAGCTTCAAATGGTACTTTTTAGCTAAAGAAATTAGCATTCTAATAGTATTCAATTTAGCTACTGGTGCAAATGTTTCAGCATAATCAATACCTTCTATTTTTGAATACCCCTTTGCAGCCAGTCTAGCCTAATACTTATCTATACTACCATCTGATTTAAGCTTCGATTTGTATATCCATTTGCATCCAATGGGCTTCTTATGTTTAGAAAATTCAGTCAATTCCCAATTATTGCTTTTCATTATAGATTCATATTCTTCCTCCATTGCATTTTTCCATTCATCATGTTCATTTGCTTTATCAAAACTCATGGGTTCTATGAAATTTGAAATGCTACTCATTAGGGCATAGTGTTTATACCTCTTAGGAAGCTGAATATGTCGTGAAGATATTCTCAATTGATTATCTTCCTCCCCACTTTGTGAAGATATGTCTTCACCTCTAGGTGAAATGTGACTGCTTGAATTGTCCTTATCATTGAGTCCTTGTTGTTGTTGTTGTTGCTGTTGCTGTGATGGTTGCTGATGTGGTGGTTGTTGTTTCTCTTCTTTAACTTCTTCATCAAGAAGTCTCTGTTATTCTTCATGACTGTTGTCATCATGATTTCCTCCTTCCTGCTCATGGAAAAGTACATCTCTACTTGCAAATACTTTGTGAGTAGCAGGATCAAATAGTTTGTATGCTTTAAATTGACAATAGTACCCAATGAAAATACATTTAATGGCTTTAACATCCAATTTCCTCCTATTCTCCTTTGGAATATGAGAAAAAGCCTTACACCCAAATACTTTCAAATTATGAACTACAGGTTTGGAACCATACAAGGTCTCGAAAGGAGTAACATTATCAAGACACCTTGTTGGACTTCTACTCTTTAAATAAACTGCAGTATTTATGGCTTCAACCCAAAATGCATTTGAGAGATTCTTACCTTTCATCATACTACGTGCACACTCTACTAGATTTTTGTTTTTCATTTCAGCGACTTTGTTCTGTTGTGGAGTGTGAGGTACTTTAAACTGTCGTACTATTTCATGATCTTTGCAATATTTGTTGAAGTCCCCTGATTTATACTCTCCCCCTTGATCTGAACGGAGGATTTTGATGGATTTTCCTGTCTTCTTTTCCACCATGGTTCTAAATTCCTTATAGTACTCGAAAACATCACTTTTTCATCTAAGGAATTAAACCCATGTGTATCTCATGCAATCATAAATAAATAATAGAAAGTGAAATGAACCTCCTAAAGACCTAGTCTACATAGGCCCACAAACATCAGTATGCACAAGATCTAACACATCTCTCTTTTTCTTATCAGGATTAGAGGGGAATTCATCTATGTGCATCTTTCCTAATGCACATCCATCACACACAACATTCTCATTCTTTAACATGGGAAGTCCTTCAACCATATTATTTTTCTGTAATAACAATACATCAGGATGATTGGTGTCCATACGTTTGATGCCAAAGAATCTCTGTTGGCATAGTTGTAAAAGTCAGTGCGTGATTGTTTTGTTGGTAACATCAAGTTTGTATAGGCCTCGTGCTCTGACTCCCATTGCAACAGTTTTGAAATGGTTCAGCAGATCCTTCACTATGCAATAGTATTTGAAGAACTCGACCTTCAAGTCCTGATCTGTAATGGTGGACACGGAGATCAAATTTTTCTTTATTCCTGGCACATAAAAAACATTGCGAATGTGACAAACTGTACCATTTGGCAATGTCACATGAATGTTTGCATATCTCTTGATCTGATGAGCGCGGTTATCTCCAAGATATATGTTGGCACCATTCTGTGTTTCTTTAAAATTAACATACCAATTTTTATTACATGTCATATGTACTAATGCTCCAGAATCCACAAACCAGGTATCAGAATCATCTGTTTCAGCGGATAAAGTAGTGTTAGACACAAACAACCTAAGATCTCGTGATTCAAAATTTGGGGGTTCATCAATATAATCACTAGCAATAAATAATCTGAGATCATGATTTGACGATTTTTCTGCATAATGACCTGAATGTTTTCTAGGTTTATTCCTAGCCTCATTGCTCTTCTTCTTATGACAGTCTTTAACAATATGTCGAGGTCGACTACAATAAAAACATCTCTTTGGCTCATTCATGTCAGATTGCATACCTTGATTTGGAGATTGTCTTCTCTGTGATGAACTGCCTCTTTGCCATGAACTGCCTCTCTGCCATGAACTGCCTCCTCAGCCTCTTTCTCTTGATCTGCCTCTCGCAAATCTCTTATTTGACCGCAATGCCAAATATTTATTCTGAGGCTTCAGATTCCCGCGTCTCTCTTCCTCTTGCAGTAAAATACCTGTTAGTTTTTCAAACGTAGGAGGTTTCTCCTTTGTTGCTAGACCTATTATGAACATATGATAATCTTCTAGCATACCATTTAAGGTAATAGTGACCAAGTCACTTTTCGAAACAGTTTCCCCTATATTTACTCGCTTGTCTTTTACCTCTTTAATACGACCCAAAAATATACTAACAGATTCATTTCCATCCATTTTAATGCCTAGCAATTTAGATTTCAGAAACAAAATGCAATTTGTGTTGCTAGTTTCATACAATGCTTTAAGTGTTGTCCATGTTGCAGCAAAAGTTGTAGCATCTCTAATGTGTGGAATTATGCTATCTTTAACTGACATGCGCAAAAATACCTTTGTCTTTTTTCACTCTTTTCCCAATTTTGGATCTGTGCTACTATCGCACCTGCAGCCACATCAGGTTTCAGTTCAATTCCCTTCGCAATGTTCCAAACACTATAACCCTCCATGAGCATCTGCATCTTGAAATTCCATCTAATGAAATTCGAGCCATCTAACTTCTTGGCTTCGTTGAGGTAGGTCTCTTCCAGCGGATTCGCCATCGCTGCAAGATATTCTCTACAAGTGAAACACCAAGGATATGCAACTTTCCATCGAGTTTTCCCCTGTGCTGAGCAGTCCGTCAATCTGCCTTCGGATCCACTGATCAAAATCTACCTCTGTTCTCAGCTTAAATCATGAATGCATCTACCTTTAAATCATAACACCACCTCACATGCATATATCAACCTTTAAATCATGCATGCACCTTAATATCCATCCACTTTAAATAAAAAGATCCAGTTTTAATAAAGAAATGAATAAGTCCCTCTTCACCTCACGCTTTAAAAAATATCTACTTAATAAAACAAACAACGTTGCACTCTGGTTCAAAGCTTAAGCTCACATAAAGGCTTATACATTAAAAAATTCATATAAAAACTCCACTATTTTCCATATAATAGCAAACTCTTATATAAGAAACTCTTATAAAGTGATTGTATAAACTCTTATACAATGCTCCAAAACTCACTATATAACCTCGTACACCCTCAAGCTCACGCTTCCTTCATAAAGAACCTACCATGCAAACTCACGATCACGATTTGCTCATGACATGCAAACTCATGCTTCAAACTCCATGCATGCAAAAATACTCTCCCACTCAGAAAAATGAAAAAACTTACACTCGTGAAAACTCACGATTTGGGGTTTCCGCACCTCACGCACCTCACGCTTGTATTGCACCTCACGCTTGTATTAGAGTGAGGAAAGCTCATTTGTGTCCGCACCTATAGCTTCTTTAGACTACGAGGAGTCCGCACCTTACGAGTGACGTGGGTGCGGAAATATTTAAATCCTTCTAACTTATTTCCGCACGGAAAAGGCGAGTAGTGTGCCGTGGCATCCAGTGGAGGGACATGTGTAACTTTATGAATTTCCGCATCTCACTTCAGTGGCTCGAAACAAATACATGATGTGTCTATGCTCACTTCTCTATTATTCAATGAAGACTGATTATATTTTTAAATAGGAAAAGATTCTATCTGTTACATGTAAAAAAAGACAACTATACTTTTAACTTTAACGACCACTGAAAACTTACAATTAGCGCTTACTCCATTATTTCCAAATTAAAACTCTTTAAATGCGTCCGCACATTTAATCATCTCCAAAGGAAAACTATGTTCAGAAGATTTGAAAGTTGGCCAAAATGAGAAATTCAATACCCTAACATCCAACTTTATTCCACGATGGATATTTGGATTACTAGTCAGGTATGGCTCGAAGCTAGTCTGGTTCGCCTGTGCTTGTAACATATCTCTAACCATACTCCCCATCTTTGATGTGAATTGATTACCAAATTGTTGCTTCAGTTTTGACAACATGCTCAGCTCATGAATATCATCTGTACTTTTTTTTATCATACAGTAGTCGACCGGCTAACTTTCTCCCATATAATTCCGCAAACAGATCTCTATCGCTCACATATTCCAGAAATTTGGTAACATTTGCAAGAATACCCTCAATCTCATCATATCTTAATTTTTTACAAATGATACCTTTTTTCAGTACAATATCACAAAGGGTGGCCAGGAATTCTTCACTTGTCCTTCCTTTAAAGGAGCATCGCGATGAAAGGAATGGATAATGTAATCCACGTACTTATCCTACAATTCCAGAACTGTATATACAAATGCAACTTCTTCTTTCACGCCACCTATATCCTTTCTCCCTGTCTTATAAGTTATAGCATTCAGTGCCCCCATAACTAGTGGAGTTCCTTCTCTAATTACATGCTCTTTAAAAGTATTTACAAGTGTTTGCAGACCTTCAGGTATTCTACAAAACATACTTTAAATCTTTGAAAGATCAAGTTTGTTTTCATCCCTTAGAAGGCTACAACAAGAAGGAACCAGATTTTCAAAAAATTGGGTTTTGTAATGTGAAAGGAGTTCATTTTGTAGTATCTCTAACAGCTTCTCACTACTCCTGTGCAAATAATGGGCAGCTATGTCCTCCGTTTCATACATTCTCCGGCCTTCTAATCCAGGAATTCTCTATACAGATAATCTATACAGGAATTCTCCTCAAAACTCCATGAAGCAGTGTTTTGAGAATAGTAATCTACAGTATATTCCAGCATAGGCACTTCAATTTCATTCCTATACAAATCCATGTAATCTTTTCCAATTTCTACAAAAATACCCAAAACGTCATTCAATAAAGTGCGATCGATTTGCTCTCCCTGGCGGTCTTCACGAACAAGAGTAAACATTGATCCGCATTTCATGAAGACAAACTTACGAAAATACATGTGTGCATCTTCTGATACTGAGCGTTTTAATTGCTTAAATTGCAAAAGCGTATCTTCCAAATAAGAGAACAGATTGGATAGGTATGGGACCATCTCCCTGTGAATTCCCCAACGTCTAACAAACTCTCCTAGCATGGCCTCACCTTCCTTTTCGCTTAAAGCTGGGAAAACCCTTGATGTGATCTACATTTTAAGTGACTGCTATCACCTTCCTTATCGCTTAAAGCATGGCCTCTCCTAGTATCTCTTATATATTTGCTTCAACCTGCTTGGTTCTGTCCAACTATTTCGTCCACCAAGTTTATAAGAAATGAAATAAAGTTCCATGTGCTCTGCAATAGAAACGACATTTTGGAGAATTCCCTCCTCCACTGTGCTTATTAACTTCAGGATATATTTATTTATAATATCCCACGCTTCCTCGAGGTCTAAATTTTTCAGATCAGCTCTGCTGCTCATTTTCGTGGAAGTTATATATACTAAAATTGTTGTGTTTTCGTTGTCAAAACAAAAATTATTTATTTTTCCAAAGCTATACCAAGATACGGAGTGGTCATGTTCCAATGATCCATGAGAATCTATCTATATATCAATTGCATAAGTCGACCTGCTTTCGTTTTTAATTTATGTTTCGGCATATATTTAAAAATAGGTTTTAAATAAACAATTTTTTGTCGGCCTCAATAGAAGTTTTTTTTTTTTAAATAATTTTTGTCACCTACATATATGCATTTGATTACAGCTATATTTAAAAGTGTTTATCTTAATAAATAATTTCTGTCACCCTTATGCATATATGCTTTGATTACAGCATATATTTAGAAGTGTTTTTTTAATAAATAATTTTTGTCGCCCCTTGATTACAAGTGTTACAAAATTAACTACTTACTATAAGTAAACACAATGTATGTACAATGTAATTAACTACTTACTATATGTAAACATATTAAAAACAATGTAGCACATTGTAATTAACTCCTATTATATGTAAACATAGTAAATATGATGTAATTTGGGTAAGTGTAATGTCCCCAATCGTCACAACTACCACGAGGTAGAAGTGCATTTTTTCTTTCCTTTTTGTAGGAAGGAAAAGACGACAACAGTTGAACCACACCACCTGATGACGAACACTGGAACGCAGGTCAGTCAACGGACACCCACCACTCAACGACTAGCACAACGAGCAACTAGTTGACACAACCATAGATCAATAGATAGAAACGACTACCCGCCCGACTAAACAAGACAACGCCTACAAGCTAAGGGCAATCAGCCACAATCCTGACACAACGGCCTGGACGACCAGTATTAGAACTTCTATGGCACGCTAAACGAAATGCAAGAAGGCATTACTAACCCAAGCGCCAACACGATCTTACAACGACTGACAAACCCACCATTGGAAGCCCAGACTCCGTGCAAGTGATCAATCACCTCTATCCAATAGGGCGCGCTGTGATACCCTCATCGGGAATCATGTTGTTCCCAGATGATATGCGCGATAATAACCCTATCACAACATAATCTCTTTTTACCAAGGACTCAAGGCAACCCACGTGCTAAGAGACCGAAAGAGCTGACAAGAAGACAATACCCACGCACCCCAGCATCAGATCATCACAACGCAAGACGACATCCTCAAAATAAAATGTGCAACTATCCGAAGGAATTCTGGGTTCCTAGAAGCCATCCTAAGGGGTAAAACAACTAAGACCAACTGCCAAAACAAATCTTCCTAAGGCACACGATTATGTCATTGCATAACGGTGGCCTGCACGTGGTGAAATTTAGACTATTATTATACAAGGCGCCTTCATGTACCTGAACGATCTATAAATAAGTAAAGCATTTGCTGTGACAAGTGTTACTAATTAAATGTTATTATATATCTCATTTAAATAACTAAGGAGACTTCCTTAATCCAATCAATTAAAATACGTTACATCAATACATCAACAATACGTTCTCTTCCTATAAAAAAATAGTTTCTTTTATAATAAAAGGGCTTTTATCCCTCTTCCCTTCCTAACTCTTAATCCACATAAAACTATATAGGATTTCAGATTGGGGCGGTGTAAGAAGGCTTCTTAAATTATCAATAACACCTTCAATACCCCACCTTTTACCATTATTTTCAATGTATCGGTTTAATAATATTAAAAGGTATACTTGTAGATAATTTTTTTTTCAAAGGAAGATAACTATAAAGCAGAATTGAGATGAACATTTATGAAAACTCAATTTGTATTTAAGCTTGTTGTAAGCTCGATCCCGCTTAAAACCTCAATCAAAAATTTGGACATGTGCATAAACAATTGATGAGTCAAGTAACCTTTGGAAGTTACTGCTAAAATTGCTTAAATAGTGCATAAATCCCTCTAAAAGATAATGAGCCTTTTATTTACTTAAAATTTAGAAGATACTAATCGACCCTTTTATTTATTTAACATTTTAAAAGATACTAATCAAATGCATACCAATCACGTCAATGTAAATAAAGGATGACAGTGAATCTCTCTTATTCTAGAGACACTATTTTACACTAAAATCTAACTACAGTAATTCCAACAGAATAAACATTACTTCACATTCAAAAAGGGTTCAGGAAGCATTACAAGGCTACCATTAAATCGCTGAAATTTAACAATACCTGGACTTCTGGAAACCAATAAATCGCAGTCATTATTGTTACTGGAAAATTGCAACCTTGATATCGCTATCATTGTGATTACGGAGAGCATTGAAGGGAATGCATAATACCACTAAAATCATTTTAATACTAGGATATGTTGCAATCTTAATTGTAGTCGTTAGGTTTTCTGTGGGTGTTAAATGGCGCATAAAAATTGCCAAAAATAAATCTGTACAGGGATAAATGGCAACGGTTAACACAGTCTCACCCCGTACGAAAAATCCAGGGTCTCTCTTGTTTAGAATAGAATTTGTAGAGATAAAAAGCAAAAGAACAAGCCCAACAGTTGCTTCTATTCAACCACAGGCTAAACTTGAAATGTGGAAAAAGGAATGGAGTGAAGGACGCATAGGTTGTCAAAACATGCATAGATGAGATTGGGGAAGACCGCACAGGTGATCAACATGCAGAGACGAGTTTGGGGAAGAGCGCACAGGTGATCAACACGCAGAGACCCGACAACTGACCCAACACCTAGATAGAGATGGGGCATTTTCTCAGTTAACCAAAAACATGCAGTCTATCCTTTAAAAAAGGAATTTGCGAAGCTAGAAAGGGATTCAAGGGAGAGATACAATGATATTGTTATCGGGTTTAGATATAATTTTCTGTTGCACACTAAAATAAATCCTCCTTCTATAATATTGTTGTCCAATATATACAAAATTCGTTAACACTGGAAATGCAGGAAACAAATCTCTGACTCATAATAACTATAAAATTCAGTTAATAAATTGCATTACTATACCAGAAAATGCAGAGTAAAATTAACGATTTTTCTATACCAACACAGAACTTAGAATTGCTATCACAATATTAAAATGCAGCTAAGAAGTCAAACGTAGACAAAGGAAAGATGAAATTCCACCATCAATCAAGAAATTGCCAGGTCAATTATCAACATCAAGGCGCAAGACAACACTCCACCTAGAACAACCACAGGGCTAGACAACTGGGCAAAAACATCCGTCACTCATCATCCACGCATAGAAAATTAGGGCGTTGAGATCCATAGGTCTATTAACGACGAAGAAACGACTGTAGATTAGGCTCCTGGCCGACTACTCAAGCGAGGATTGATGGGCTAGGGACAAAAGGAAAAAACAACCGCAATCATCACAAATCAAAATACCTAAGGGCGATCAAGACATGCCGGAAATCGAAATCCATGGGAGTCAATCCATCATCGAGCTAAAGCCTAAGGGAAAATTTTCAGTCATCAACTAGAATGCTAAGACAATAATTTTCCTCACCCAATTAAACAATCAGATCCAAAGAATAAATCATATTAGCATTCTATCATGCATAAATAAAGAGAGTGTATCGTTGCCCAAACGCCCGCTCTGAGTTGATGTTCCACGCGCTTCATACAACTCTCGCTTGTCGACCGATGAGACTTCACTGGTACCTCCCAACTAACGCTAGGGGTACTCTTCTACCCCCTTAGCCCCCTGAGTTGCAAAGGGGCCACACACACTAACCAGAGAATTAGCTAGATCCCACCTCACCTCTCAAGGCCGAGCTACCACTCCTCACCGAGCTGGGTATCCCAACTCCCACAAGCTAATTCAATAAAGTATATATTTCTACAGTGTAACGTTACTCATGATAGAAGAGCTCTTTCATCCTTCTCCTCCCTCTATTATATAGATTTTCTAAGTCCTTTACCTTCCCAAAATCCCATTTAATTTAATGTTTTAAAATTAAATTCCTAAAAATCCTCCCCGTACAAGTGACACCCATCCCCTTCATTCCTCCATAAATTAATTTCTTTAATTAATTAATTACCACTATTTTCCTCACCCACCTAAAATCAATCCTAGAATCGCTCCTAGGTGTCCCCATATTCCCTTATAAGTTTTAATGACTTCCCCCCTTATGTAATGTACCTCAAAATCACCATAAAAAAATTTTAATAATTTGTACATTTATCCTTGAAAATTTTTGAGATCTCAAGCAAGTAAGCTTTCTGTTAGAAAACTTGAGTCTGAAGGTTTGTTAGAGTCCTTATTGTCATTGATTTCCCTTACCATTCAACTTAAGTTTTCTAATCGACGATATAATGAGTATCTACTCATCACTTCAATGTTTAATTAAGATCCTGAAATTTATAACTACTCTCTTATCTGCTAGTACCTATAATACTACCACAGTCTTAACAATACAAGCAACTTTGGGGTTTTTATGACAAAAAACCTACATAAAAAATATTACCCTATGTCTGCAATACAGTCGACTTGTAATCCGGTCTATTACTCCCATACCCCTATCCGGGATGGAGATTCTCCAACGTTCTTTTACCAGTCCATTCATTACATTAATAGAGTTGTTCCCATAACAATAAGTTTCTTCTAAGTCCCTACCGGTTTGTGAAAAAAACAAAGTTCAATTGGGTTTCGATGACCACAAGTGTCGAAGAAAGCAAAGGACCCTGTTGTTTTGTCAAAATCTAAAATATGGAATGACTGTGGGCTAGCATTTCAAGGTTTCGACATTCAGGATTTCGCGATTATAAGAGCCAGACATCAACACACAACATTTCCCGAATTTGCAACAAGATGTCGAGTACTTCGAGTTTTGGGGTTCGGTTTTTTGTGAGCACAAAAGTCAATCATCAACAGACTGCAACTCCCAAAAGGTGATTAGTACTTTAGGAATTCGGAGTTTGGGATTTCGTGAGTGAAAGTGCCCAAACAACCACACATACAAACCTATGAAATGCGGAAACAGGGAAGGTGGGTCCCGCACTTCAGGATTTCGGGTTTCGGGATTTTGGGGTTTCAAATACCAAACCACCATACACAACTCCCGAATTCCGAAAGGTGAAAGGATGTGGGACCACCACTTTGGGATTTCGGGTTTCAGGATTTCAGGGTTTCAAATGCCAAACCACAATACACATCAACTCTCAAATACCAAAAGGTGAAAGGATGTGGGACCACCACTTCGGGATTTCGGGTTTTAGGATTTAAGGATTTTGGGGTTTCCAATACCAAACCACAATACACAACAACTTTTGAATTCCTAAAAGTGAAAGGATGTGGGACCACCACTTCGGGATTTTGGGTTTCGGGATTTCATGATTTCGGGGTTTCAAATACCAAACCACAATATACAACAACTTCCAAATTCTGAAAAGTGAAACGATGTGGGACCACCACTTCGGGATTTTGGGTTTCTGGATTTCAGGATTTCCAGGTTTCAAATACCAAACCACAATATACAACAATTCCCAAATTTTCAAAGGGTGAAAGGGTGTGGGACCAACACTTTGGGATTTTGGGTTTTGAGATTTCGGGATTTCAAATGCAAAACCACAATACACATCAACTCCCCAATATCGAAAGGTGAAAGGTTGTGGGACCAACACTTCGAAATTTTAGGTTTTGGGATTTTCAAATGTCAAACCACACTATACGATAATTCACGAATTTCGAAATCATAAAGATTTAAGAGTTTAAACCGCACAGAAGGAGCACAAAGTATAAAATATTCTATATAAGGTAATTCTATAATATTCACTTAGAGCCTCTTTTAATCAATGCATTAAACATCAATAGTACTAGATCTGTGCATCTATGTAATTACATGATTAAGAATATCATTCCGTCAGAGTTTGGTCATTATAAATAATGTTCCGAAGGATCTGAGTTTGGTTTCCTAGGAATTTATCTACAGAGAGGATCTGCCTCATTGACGTTAATCACCTCCTTCCCTTACTTACTTATAGAAATATTATTACAGATTTCCTTCACATATATTCCCCACAATAAACAAAATGGAAAATTTTATAGTTCCAACTTAATAAATACAATGCATCAGAAAAATCATTCAGATAAAGAATGGACATCATTCCAGTTCGGATTTAACATGACATCGAAATAAAAACATAGCCATTCATAATAGAGAGGGGTAGATCAACATATCTGAATCCAATCCGTGGAAAGACAAAGGGAACAACCACGTTCCTCCCAACCGTAGAACAGGGCAGCCAAAATCACTTTCTCGATTCACCCCCTAGCCTGACTATGAATCCATGAGGGCGAACATGGAAACTCCTCCTCAGCTATGCCCTTCAATTCCAACAGTTATCCTCTTGCCTCACACTTACTCAACAATGCTCATAACAACAAGGCGATTCTATTTCAACAAGCTCCTCTTGCCTCACACTCAATCTGCAGTGTTCATAACAACAAGAGAGCTCAGGAATCCGTTCCCAGCATACTTGGCAGCGTCCTGCCTCCTTGCATATGCTATATATTTATTTTCTTTGCCCAGGTCTTTTCCCTCCTTTGGGGATTTTCGCAGCTTTCTAAATCCTTGATTTTCAAGGGCTTCCAGTGGCCAAATCTCTGATTTTCCACTTATAATCATCAGCCCAGAGGCAATTCCAACTTGTTCCCCACTCATGGAGTCATGGTCAGCTGATTTTTAACATGGCTATTCCATTTGTCCTCCTACAGTTAATATAATTTTTTTGTTGTGATACAAGTGTCATAGTCAAATAGTTAGTTGAGTCCAAACAGATCTATGCCCAATAGTCACAATAATTAAATTCAAAAATCAGAATTTCCATAAATGGCAAAAAACTTTCAGATTCTAATTTGCCAAAAATGGAAATAAATTTCCAGCACATAAAAATATTTATTTTGGGGGGATGTCACATCCTTTCTCCCTTCAGTAAAACACTGTCCTTAGTGTTCGTTCCTTTCTTGGAACAGGATTGGATGAGATTTCCGCAAATCTCTCTCCAATTCCCAAGTGGCCTCCTTAGTACTAAAGTGCTTCCATTGCACCTTTACCTGAGTGATGGCTCTGTTCCGAAGTGTTATTTATCTCCGGTCCAGAATGTGTAGGGGTTCCACCTGGAACTCGCCCTCGGGTTCCTCCTGCACCAAGTTCCAATCAATCATATGAGTGGGGTCATGAATATACTTTTTCAACAAAGAAACATTAAATACATTATGAATTCCTAGATTAGCTGGAAGTGCAAGCTAATATGCTATGGGTTAATTTCGAGCTAGTATCTCGAAGGGCCCTCAAAACCTGGGTGCCATCTTGGCACAATTTCCCAACTTCAATGAGATTTTCTGAGCTTTGACCTTCAAGTAAACATGGTCTCCCACTTGAAATTCCACGTGTCTTCTTTTCTGATCTGCATAGCTTTTCTATCTGTCCTGTGCTTCTTTCAAGTTTTGTTGCACCTTTCTTACCATGTTCTCCATTTCTTGGAGCATCTCTGGTCCAACCACGAGTCTATCAGTCGGGTTATCCCAACTAATTGGAGTTGTACACTTTCTACCGTACAGTATTTAAAAAGGGCTCAACTTAGCCGAAGTTTGGTACCCATTGTTATATGCAAATTCTACCAAGTGTAGGTAGTCTTTCCATTTGTTTGGCTTTGTTCTTACATACATGTGGAGCATATCCTCTATGATTTGATTTGTCCTTTCGGTCTGTCCATCCGTTTGTGGATGATACCTTGTACTAAAATTCAAATTAGTATTTAGCCCTGCAAACAATTCCTTCCAAAAAGTGGATGTGAATTTTACGTCTCTATCTGAAATCACCATTTTAGGAATACCATGCAGTCTAAAAATTTCTTTCATGAATATTCCAACAATGTTAATAGCTTTAAAAGTAGAATTTATAGGAATAAACTGTGCAGACTTACTGAGTTTATCGATTACAACCATGATTGAATCATTATGTTTCTAGGTTTTAGGCAAACTTGTTATAAAGTCCAGCGATATGGTCTCCCATTTCCATTCTGGTACTGGCAATGGCTGTAATAGGCCAGCTGGATGTTGGTGTTTGGGCTTAACCTACTGGTAATATTGGCACCTAGCCAAGTACTCTGTTGCTTCGCCCTTCATATTAGGACAGTAAAATAGTTTTCTTAGCATTGTTATTGTTTTCTGGTAACCTCGATGGCCAGAGTATGGTTTCTTATGCACTTCGTCTAAAATAGTTAATTTTAGCTTTGTTGAATCTGGTATGTAAAGTCTGTTTTTAAATCTTAATAGCCCCTTCTTGTCAATACTTATATCTGGTTTATATGAGTTTGCGATACTATTTTGAAATTTTGCCATTATCTTAGTGTAATTTCCATCGTTGATGCATGCCATCCTTATTCTTTGTTCCAGATTACTTTCTGCCCTGTTGATATTTATCTCAAATAACCCATGAATTCTGCGGCTTAAAGCATCGACTACTTTATTTTCCTTACCCTTGATATGTTTGACCTCGAAGTCGAATTCTCTCAAGAAGGCTAGCCACCTTGCCTGTCTTGCATTAAGGTTTGGTTGGTTAAACAGATATTTCACTCCGCTATTATCTGTCAATAGTAAGAATTTTCTGCCCATTATATAGTGTCTCCACATTTTTAAGTTATGTATTACTGGTGCCAGTTCTAAGTCATGAGTGACGTAATTTCACTCGTGTTCCTTTAATTTCCGAGACTCATAACATATCATGTGCCCTTCCTAAGTTAGAACACCACCTAGTCCCTCTTTACTTGCATCAACGCATATTGTGAAGTCTTTATCTGGGTCTGCTACCTTCAATATGGGTGCCGATGTCAATCATTCTTTTAGCTTGTTAAAACTATCTTGACACTTTTGCGACCAGTTAAACTTGGTCCCTTTCTTTTGTAGTGACGTGATAGGGTAAGCTATCCTGGAGAACCCTTCTATAAATATGCGATAATATCCGGTGATTCACATGAATGACCAGATATTTGCCACATCCTTAGGCACTGGCCATTCCATAATGGATTTTATCTTTTCTGGGTCTATGACAATAGCTTCCGAGGAAATGACATGTCTTAAATATTGAATTTTTTTTTTATAAAAATCACATTTGTCAAATTTTGTGTATAGTTTTTGTTTTCTTAGTGTTTACAGAACTATTCGTAAGTGTTCATCATGTTCCTTCTCCATTTTAGAATAGACCAGAATATCGTCGATAAATACTACTAAGAACTTGTCCAATTATTGGCTGAAAATGTTGTTCATCAAGCACATAAATGTGGTTGGTGCATTAGTGAGTCCGAAAGGTATGACTACAAACTCATAGTGTCCATATCTTGTTTGAAAAGTTGTTTTGTTTATGTCGTGGTATTTTATCCTAACTTGATGATATCTGGATTGTAAATCCAATTTTGAGAAGATCTTGGCCTCACCAACTTGATCGAATAGATCATTTATCCTAGGTGAGGGGTGTTTGTTCTTAATGGTCACTTTGTTCAGTTGTCTATAATCGATACATAGTCTTAGAGTACCGTCTTTCTTTTTCACAAAGAGGACTCGTGCTCCCTATGGCGAGACACTTGGTCTGATATACTCTTTGTCCAACAATTACTATAATTGTATTTTTAACTCTGTCAATTCTAGTAGACTCATTCGGTAGGGTGCTTTTGAGATAGGGGCTGATTCGGGTAGTAATTCTATGGAGAAATCTATTTCTCTCCTAGAAGGTAATTCTGGTATCTCTTTGACAAACATGTCTCTAAATTCACGTAGGACAACAAAGTCTTCTAACTTGGGCTTATCTTCTTTTTCTAATAGATTCGTCACTTGGATGGCATAAACTTGACATCCTTTCCTAATACATTTCTTGGGTTGCATCACTGNCCTTATCTTTTGACCATCTAAGATGAACTCAAGATCAGAAATAAAGTTAACTACTTTTCTTTTAGTACCTGTTGCTAGTTGTACAAGCCAAGATTTTTAGTGCTTTTGTTTCTTAAGTTTATTCGACTCTACTACATCAAGAGTAGTATAACTTAATGTAGCTCCAGGGTCAATTAAAACAGAAATTCGAGTGTCATTGATTTTACCTTTGACTTCTACTATCGAGGACTGGTGATCAGCTTGTCGACCATCTATGGCTACATTTATGAGATGTAGACTTCTGCCCATGTCACCTACTGTCGAGGCTTCCTGCAAATTGTGAACAAAAATTATGTTTGTTGCAATTAAACGTGGATAGTTCCTCCTTAGATGAGGCTCTCCACACTCCTAACACTTTAATCAATAGCGGGCATTGTCCCCAAACCTTTTCATTCCAAGGTTCAAAGGTTTACCACTACCTTGCGTATTCAGGTTATTGGAGTGAAAATCCTTCCTTGGGAAACTTTTTGCTGCATTTCGATAAGGATTTGGTTGGTATCCTTTCTTTTGCTAGTGTGTTCCATCTTGTCTCTTATCCTTCCAAGTCTTGGGAAACTCTACCCACTGTTTATACTAGTCATAGCACATTCGTTCCTTCCTGAATGACTCACTCAAGGATTTGGGGTTGTCAAACTCAATTCTGTCACTGTAGGACTGTGGTAAACAACTTAATTTTTACCTTATCCTCTCGGATGTATGGTACAGACCTTAGTAGTTCCATAAATTTATTTATAAGGTCCTCCATTGTCATTTGTCTGAGTCGTAACTCATAGAATTCTTTCGTCTTCCTTTCATAATAGCTTTCAGAAAGGTATTTCCTCTTAAAATACTTCTTAAAGTCGGACCATTCCAATTGTTTGTCCTTTAGGCCCTTGGCCAATTTTAGGTCCTGCCACCAAATGCTGGCCTTCCCCTTTAGATTGTAGATGGCCATTCTGACCTTCATGTTGCTGGAATAGTTGTAGATTTGGAAGTATTTCTTGATGTCCAACAACCATGCCTTGGCTTCTTCTCCTGTCATGGACTCTCCATCAAAAGTAGTGGGTTCAATCTTTTTAAATTCTCCTTCAAGGTGGTCTGTTTGTTTTCTTTTCTTGTCTGGTATGGTTTTATCTTCAGTTGAAGGTGTCCCTTCAGAAGAACTGTCTCCTTTTTCCATTTTCGCACTAGAATTCTTGGAGGCCCTTTTACTGACCTCTTCCTCATGGTTATGATCTTTTGGAATTTTCTTGGTTACTATACTACGCAACAAGACTTCATTTATCTCTTGTTGTTCCTACTGTGCCTTCTTCAATTTTTCATTGTCAGCCTTGAAAACCTGTAGCTCAACTATAAGGTTTCTCATTGTTTCCAACACCTACATGGGTGAGCTTCCATCACTATTCTGTCTTGGATCTCCAGGAGGTCCTTGTTATGGATTCTCTTCCATCCTAATTTCTACACCTTCTTGAGATGCCATTATTCAACACAAAACATAAAAGATTTATGTCTGCAATTCACAAGATTTGTTAGTTTTGTCATAGATCAGAATATATATATTAAGGAATTAATGTGGCCCTGTTCAGGCTCAGTGTTGTAACTTTTGCTCTGATACCATATTTAATGTACCTCAAAATCACCATAATATATATATATATACATTTATCCTTGAAAAGTTTCAAGATCTCAAGAAAGTAAGCTTTCTGTTAGAAAACTTGAGTCTGAAGGTTTGTTAGAGTCCTTATTCTCATCGACTGCCCTTACCATTCAACTTAAGTTTTCTAATCAACGATATAATGAGTATCTACTCATCACTTCAATGTTTAATTAAGATCCTAAAATTTATAACTACTCTCTTATCTGCTAGTACCTATAATACTACCGCAGTCTTAACAATACAAGAAACTTTGGGGTTTTTATGACCAAAAACCTACATAAAAAATATTACCCTATGTCTGCAATATAGTCGACTTGTAGTCCAATTTGTTACTCCCATACCCCTATCCTGGATGGAGATTCTCCAACGTTCTTTTACCATTCCATTCATTACATTAATAGAGTTGCTCCTATAACAATAAGTTTCTTCTAATTCCCTACCACTTTGTTAAGAAAACAGAGGTCAATCGGGTTTCGGTGACCACAAGTGCTGAAAAAAGCAAAGGACCCTATTGTTTTGTCGAAATCTGAAATATGGAATGATTGTGGGCCAGCATTTTGGGGTTTTGGCTTTCAGGGTTACGCGAGTATAAGAGCTAGACATCAACACACAACATTTCCCGAATTTGTGACAAGATGTCGAGTACTTCGAGTTTCGGGGTTCGGTTTTTCATGAGCACAAAAGTCAATCATCAATAGACTGCAACTCTCGAAAGGTGATTAGTATTTTGGGAATTCAGAGTTTGGGATTTCGCGAGTGCAAGTGCCTAAACAACCACACATACAAACCTCAAAAATGCAGAAAAAGGGAAGGTCAGTCCCACACTTCAAGATTTCGGGTTTCGGGATTTCGGGGTTTCAAATACCAAACCACCATACATAACAACTCTCGAATTTCGAAAGGTGAAAGGATGTGGGACCACCACTTCAGGATTTCGGGTTTCGGGATTTCAGGGTTTCAAATGCCAAACCACAATACACATCAACTCCTAAATAATGAAAGGTGAAAGGATGTGGGACCACCACTTCAGGATTTCAAGATTTTGGGTTTTCCAATACCAAACCACAATACACAAGAACTTCTGAATTCCAAAAATTGAAAGGATGTGGGGCCACCACTTCGGGATTTTGGGTTTTTGGATTTCGGGATTTCCTGGTTTCAAATACCAAACCACAATACACAACAACTTTTGAATTCCAAAAAGTGAAAGGATGTGGCACCACCACTTTGGGATTTCGGGTTTCAGGGTTTCAGGATTTCAGGGTTTCAAATACAAAACCACAATATACGACAATTCCCAAATTTTCGAAAGGTGAAAGGGTGTGGGACCAACACTTCGAGATTTCGAGTTTCAGGATTTCAGAGTTTCAAATGCCAAACCACAATACACATCAACTCCCGAATACCGAAAGGTGAAAGGGTGTGGGACCAACACTTCGGGATTTTGGGTTTCAGGGTTTTCAAATGTCAAACCACAGTATACAACCCCAAATTTCGAAAGCATAAAGAATTAAGAGTTTAACCCGCATAGAAGGAGCACAAAGGATAAAATCTTCTGTATAAGGTAAAATCTATAATATTCACTTAGAGCCTCTTTTAATCAATGCATTAAACATCAATAGTACTAGATCTATGCATCTATATAATTACATGATTAAGAATATCATTCCATCAGAGTTTGGTCATTCTAAATGAAGTTCTGAGGGATCTGAGTTTGGTTTCCTGGGAATTTATCTACAAAGAGGATCTGCCTCATTGATGTTAATCACCTCCTTCACTTACTTACTTATAGAAATATTATTACATATTTCCTTCACATATATTCCCCGCAATAAAAAAAATGGAAAACGTTACAGTTCCAATTTAATCAACACAATGCATCAGAAAAATCATTCAGACAGAGAATGGATATCATTCCAGTTTCGATTTAACATGACATCGAAATAAAAACATAGCCATTTATAATAGAGAGGGGTAGATAAACATATCTAAATCCAATCCGTGGAAAGACAAAGGAAACAGCCACGTTCCTCCCAACCGTAGAATAGGGAAGCCAAAATCACTTGCCCGATTCACCCCCTAGCCTAACCATGAATCCTTGAGGGCAAACTTGGAAACTCCTCCTCAGCTATGTCCTTCAATTCCAACAGTTATCCTCTTACCTCACACTTACTCAACAGTGCTCATAACAGCAAGGAAATTTTATCTCAACAAGCTCCTCTTGGCTCATACTCAATCCACAGTGTTCATAACAGCAAGAGAGCTCAGGAATCCATTCCCAGCATACTTGGCAGCGTCCTGCCTCCTCGCATATGCTATATATTTATTTTCTTTGCCCAGGTCTTTTCCCTCCTTTGGGGATTTTTGCAGATTTCTAAATCCCTAATTTTTAGGGGATGCGAGTGGACAAATCTCTGATTTTCCACTTGTAATCATCAGCCCAGAGGAAGCTCCAACTTGTTCCCCACTCATGGAGTCATGGTGAGCTGATTTTTAACATGGTTGTTCCATTTGTCCTCCTGCAGTTAATATAAATGTTCTGTTGTGATATAAGTGTCATAGTCAAATAGTTAGTTGATTCCAAACAGATCTCTGCCCAACAGTCATAATAATTAAATGCAATTATTAAATTCGAAAATTGGAAATGCCATAAATGGAAAAATATTTCCAGATTCTAATTTGCCAAAAACGGAAATAAATTTCCAGCACATAAAAATATTTATTTTTGGGGGATGTCACATCCTTTCCCCCTTCATTAAGACATTGTCCTCAGTGTTCTTTCCTTTCTTGGAACATGATTCGATGAGATTTCAGCAAATCTCCCTCCAATTCCCATGTGGCCTCCTCAGTACTAAAGTGCTTCCATTGCACCTTTACCTAAGCGACGGCTCTATTCCAAAGTGTTATTTCTCTCCGGTCTAGAATGCCTAGGGGTTCCACCTGGAACTCACCCTCGGGTTCCACCTGCACCAAGTTCCAATCAATCATATGAGTGGGGTCATGAATATACTTTTTCAATGAAGAAACATGAAATACATTATGAATTCCTAGATTAACTGGAAGTGAAAGCTGATATGCTACGGGTTCAATTCGAGCTAGTATCTCAAAGGGCCCACAAAACTTGGGTGCCAGCTTAGCACAATTTCCCAACTTCAACAAGTTTTTCTGGGCTTTGACCTTCAAGTAAACATGGTCTCCCACTTGAAATCCCACGTTTCTTCTTTTCTGATCTGCATAGCTCTTCTATCTGTCCTGTGCTTCTTTCAAGTTTTGTTGTACCTTTCTTACCATGTTCTCCATTTCTTGGAGCATCTCTGGTCCAACCATGAGTTTGTTAGCTAGGTTATCCCAGCTAATCAGAGTTGTACACTTTCTACCATACAGTATTTCGAAAGGGCTCAACTTAGCCGAAGTTTGGTATCCATTGTTATATGCAAATTCTACCAAGTGTAGGTAGTCTTCCCATTTGTTTGGATTTGTTCTTACATACATGCAGAGCATATCCTCTATGATTCGATTTGTCCTTTCTATCCATCTGTTTGTGGATGATAAATCGTCCTGAAATTCAAATTAGTATTTAGCCCTGCAAACAATTCCTTCCAAAAAGCGGATGTGAATTTTATGTCTCTATCTGAAATCACCATTTTAGGAATACCATGCAGTGTAAAAATTTATTTCATGAATATTTCAGCAATTTTAATAGCTTTAAAGGTAGACTTTACAGGAATAAAGTGTGCAGACTTAATGAGTTTATCGATTACAACCATGATTGAATCATTATGTTTCGAGGTTTTAGGAAAACCTGTTATAAAGTCCAGCGATATGGTCTCCCATTTCCATTCTGGTACTGGCAATGGCTGTAATAGGCTGACTGGATGTTGGTGTTCGGCCTTAACCTACTGGCAATATTGGCACCTAGCCAAGTACTATACTGCTTCACCCTTCATATTAGGCGAGTAAAATTGTTTTCTGAGTGCTGTTATTGTTTTCTGGTAACCTAGATGGCCAGAGTATGGTTTCTTATGCACTTTGTCTAAAATAATTAATTTTAGCTCTACTGAATCTGGTATGTAAAGTCTGTTTTTAAATCTTAATAGCCCCTTCTTGTCGATACTTATATCTGGTTTATCTGAGTTTACGATACTATTTTGAAATTATGCCATTATCTTAGTGTAATTTCCATCGTTGATGTCTGCCGTCCTTATTCTTTGTTCCAGATTACTTTCTTCACTACTGATGTTTATCTCAAATAACCCATGAATTCTATGGCTTAAAGCATCAACTACTTTATTTTCCTTACCCTTGATATGTGTGACCTCGAAGTCAAATTCGTTGAAGAAGGCTAGCCACCTTGCCTGTCTTGCATTAAGGTCTAGTTGGTTAAAGATATATTTCACTCCGCTATTATCCATCAATAGTAGGAATTTTCTGCCCATTATATAGTGTCTCCACATTTTTAAGTTATGTATTACTACTGCCAATTCTAAGTCATGAGTGATGTAATTTCACTCATTTTCCTTTAATTTTCGGGACTCATAACATATCACGTGCCCTTCCTGAGTTAGAACACCACCTAGTCCCTCTTTACTTGCATCAACACATACTATGAAGTCTTTATCTAGGTCTGCTACCTTCAAGATGGGTGTCGATGTCAATAATTCTTTTAGCTTGTTCAAACTTTCTTGACACTTTTGCGACCAGTAAAACTTGGTCCCTTTGTTTTGTAGTGACGTGATAGGGTAGGCTATCTTGGAGAACCCTTCTATAAATATGCGATAATATCCGGTGATTCCCATGAATGACCAGATATTTGCCACATCCTTAGGCACTAGCCATTCCATAATGGCTTTTATTTTTTCCGGGTCTACGACGATACCTTCTAAGGAAATGACATGTCCTAAATATTGAATTTATTTTTGATAAAAATCACATTTGTCGAATTTTGCGTATAGTTTGTGTTTTCTTAGTGTTTGCAGAACTATTCATAAGTGTTCATCATGTTCCTCCTCCGTTTTAGAATAGATCAGAATATCGTCGATAAATACTACTACGAAGTTGTCTAAGTACTGGCTGAAAATGTTGTTCATCAAGCACATAAATGTGGCTGGTGCATTAGTGAGTCTGAAAGGTATGACTACAAACTCATAGTGTATGTATCTTGTTCGAAAAGTTGTTTTGTTTATGTCCCGGTCTTTTATCCTAACTTGATGATATCCGGATCGTAAATCCAATTTTGAGAAGATCTTGGCCTCACCAATTTGATCGAACAGATCATTTATCCTGGGTAAGGGGTATTTGTTCTTAATGGTCACTTTGTTCAGCCATCTATAATCAATACATAGTCTTAGAGTACTGTCTTTCTTTTTCACAAAGAGATTGGTGCTCCCCATGGTGAGACACTTGGTCTGATATACTGTTTGTCCAACAATTCCTATAATTGTATTTTTAATTTTGTTAGTTCTAGTAGACTCATTTGGTAGGGTGCTTTTCAGATAGGGGCTGATCTGGGTAGTAAGTATATGGAGAAATCTATTTCTCTCCTAGGAGGTAACTCTAGTATCTCTTTGAAAAACATTTGTCTGAATTCACGTAGGACAACAAAGTCTTCTAACTTGGGCTTATCTTCTTTTTCTAATAGATTTGTCACTTGGATGGCGTAAACTTGACATCCTTTCCTAATACATTTCTTGAGTTGCATCGCTGAAACTTGTCTGAATGATACAGGTTTTGGTATGCCTTGGGCTATTCTAACAGTGCCAAAATTATCTTTATAGCTAAGTACCATTGTATAACAATCTAGTACTGCTTTGTGTTGTTCCAACCAATCCATCCCAATAATCATGTCATAAGATTCTAGTGGTAGTATGTTCAAATTGGTCCTTATCTTTTGACCATCTAAGATGAACTCAAGATCATAAATAAAGTTAACTACTTTTCTTTTAGTACCTGTTGCTAGTTGTACAAGCCAAGATTTTTCATTCTTTTGTTTCTTAAGTTTATTCGAATCTACTACATCGGGAGTAATATAACTTAATGTATCTCCAAGGTCAATTAAAACAGAAATTTGAGTGTCATGGATTTTACCTTCGACTTCTACAACTGAGGACTGGTGGTCATCTTGTTGACCATCTATGGATGCATTTATCCGATGCAAACTTCTGCCCATGTCACCTATTGTCGAGGCTTCCTGCAAATTGTGAACAACAATTATGTTTGCTGCAATTAAACGTGGATAGTTCCTCCTTAGATGAGGCTCTCCACACTCCCAATACTTTAATGGATCGTGGGCGTTGTCCCCAAACCTTTTCGTTCCAAGGTTCAAAGGTTTACCACTACCTTGCATATTTGGGTGATTGGAGTGAAAATCGTTCCTTGGGAAACTTTTTGTTGCATTTCGGTAAGGATTTGGCTGGTATCCTTTCTTCCACTGGTGTGTTCCATCTTGTCTCTTATCCTTCCAAGCCTTGGAAAACTCTACCCACTGTTTATACTAGTCATAGCACATCCGTGCCTTCCTGAATGACTCACTCAAGGATTTGGAGTTATCAAACTCAATTCTATCCCTATAAGAATGTGGCAAACAACTTAAGAATCACTGGATTTTTACCTTATCCTCTCGGATGTATGGTACAAACCTTAGTAGTTCCATAAATTTATTTATAAGATCCTCCATCGTCATTTGTTCGAGTTGCGCCTCATAGAATTCTTTCATCTTCTTTTCATAATAGCTTTCAGAAAGGTATTGTTTCTTAAAATACTTATTAAAGTCGGACGATTCCAACTATTTCTCCTTTAGGCTCTTGGTCAGTTTCAGGTCCTACCACCAAATGCTGTCCTTCCCCTTTAGATTGTAGATGGCCATTCTGACCTTGATGTTGCTGGAATAGTTGCAGATTTGGAAGTATTTCTTGATGTCCAACAACCATGCCTCGACTTCTTCTCCTGTCCTGGAATCTCCATCAAAAGTAGCTGGTTTAATCTTTTTAAATTGTCCTTCAAGGTGGTTTGTTTGTTTTCATTTCTTGTCTAGTATGGTTTTGTCTTCAGCTGAAGGTGTCCCTTCAGATGAACTATCTCCTTTTTCCATTTTCGCACCAGAATTCTTGGAGGCCCTTTTGCTGACCTGTTCCTCATGGTTATCATCTTTTGTACTTTTCTTGGTTACTATACTATGCAACAAGACTTCATTTATCTCTTATTTTTCCTGTTGTGCCTTCTTCAATTTTTCATTATCAGCCTTGAAAACCTGTAGCTCAACTATAAGGTTTCTCATTGTTTCCAACACCTCCATGGGTGAGCTTCTATCATTGTTCTATCTTGAATCTCCATGAGGTCCTTCTTGCAGATTTTCTTCTATCCTGATTTCTGCACCTTCTTGAGCTGCCATTATTCAACACAAAACATAAAAGATTTATGTTTGCAATTCACAATATTTGTTAGTTTTCTCATAGATCAAAATATATATACTAAGCAATTAATGTGGCCTTGTTCAAGCCCAGCATTGTAACTTTTTCTCTGATACCATATGTAATGTACCTCAAAATCACAATAAAAATAAATAAATTATTTGTACTTTTATCCTTGAAACGTTTTGAGATCTCAAGCAAGTAAGCTTTATGTTAGAAAACTTGAGTCTGAAGGTTTTTTAGAGTCCTTATTGTCATGGAATTCCCTTACCATTCAACTTAAGTTTTCTAATTGATGATATAATGAGTATCTACTCATCACTTCAATGTTTAATTAAGATCCTGAAATTTATAACTACTCTCTTATCTGCTAGTACCTATAATACTACCACTATCTTAACAATACAAGCAACTTTGGGGTTTTTATGACCAAAAGCCTACATAAAAAATATTACGCTATGACTGCAATATAGTCGACTTGTAATCCAGTCTGTTACTCCCATACCCCTATCCGCGATGGAGATTCTCCAATGTTCTTTTACCAGTCCATTCATTACATTAATAGAGTTGTTCCCATAAAAATAAGTTTCTTCTAAGTCCCTACCGCTTTGTGAAGAAAACAGAGATCAATCGGGTTTCGGTGACCACAAGTGTCGAACAAAGCAAAGGACCCTGTTGTTTTGTCGAAATCTGAAATACGGAATGTCTGTGGGCCAACATTTCAGGGTTTCAACATTCGGGGTTATGCGAGTATAAGAGTCGAACATCAACACACAACATTTCCCGAATTTGCGACAAGATGTCGAGTACTGCGGGTTTCGGGGTTCGGTTTTTCATGAGCACAAAATTCAATCATTAACAAACTGCAACTCCCGAAAGGTGATTAGTACTTCAGAAATTCAGAGTTCGGGATTTTGTGAGTGAAAGTGCCCAAACAACCACACATACATACTTCTGAAATGCGGAAAAAGGGAAGGTGGGTCCTACACTTCAGGATTTCAGGTTTTGGGATTTTGGGGTCTCAAATACCAAACCACCATACACAACAACTCCCAAATTTCGAAAGCTGAAAGGATGTGGGGCCACCACTTTGGGATTTTGGGTTTTGGGATTTCAGGGTTTCAAATGCCAAACCACAATACACATCAAATCCCAAATACCAAAAGGTAAAAGGATGTGGGATGACCACTTCAGGATTTTGGGGTTTCCAATGCCAAACCACAATACACAACAACTTCCAAATTCCAAAAATTGAAAATATGTGGGACCACCACTTCGGGATTTCAGGTTTTAGGATTTCGGGATTTCAGGGTTTCAAATACCAAACCACAATACACAACAAATTCCGAATTCATAAAAGTGAAAGGATGTGGGACCACCACTTTGGGATTTCGGGTTTCGGGATTTTGGGATTTAGTGGTTTCAAATACCAAACCACAATATATGACAATTCCCAAATTTTCGAAAGGTGAAAGGGTGTGGGACCAACACTTTGGGATTTCGGGTTTCGGGATTTCGGGGTTTCAAATGCCAAACCACAATACACATCAACTCCCGAATACTGAAAGGTGAAAGGATGTGGGACCAACACTTCGGGATTTCGGGTTTCGGGGTTTTCAAATGTCAAACCACAGTATACGGCAATTCCCGAATTCCAAAATCATAAAGACTTAAGAGTTTAACCCGCACAGAAGGAGCACAAATTATAAATTCTTCTGTATAAGGTAAATTCTATAGTATTATCTTAAAGCCTCTTTTAATTAATGCATAAACGTCAATAGTACTAGATCTATGCATCTATGTAATTACATGATTAAGAATATCATTCTGTCAAAGTTTGGTCATTATAAATGATGTTCCGAGGGATCTGAGTTTGGTTTCCTGGGAATTTATCTACAGAGAGGATATTCCTTATTGACATTAATCACCTCCTTCCCTTACTTACTTATAGAAATATTATTACAGATTTCACCCCCTAGCCTGATTATGAATCCATGAGGGCGAACTTGAAAACTCCTCCTTAGCTATGTCCCTCAATTCAACAGTGCTCATAACAACAAGGTGATTCTGTTTCAACAAGATCCTCTTGCCTCACACTCAATCCGAAGTGTTCATAACAACAAGAGAGCTCAGGAATCCTTTCCCAGCATACTTGGCAACATCCTGCCTCCTCACATATGCTATATATTTATTTTCTTTTCCCAGGTCTTTTCCCTCCTTTGGGGATTTTCGCAGCTTTCTAAATCCCTGATTTTCAGGGGCTGCCAGTGGCCAAATCTCTGATTTTCCACTTGTAATCATCAGCCCAGAGGTAGTTCCAACTTGTTCCCCACTCATGGAGTCATGGTCAGCTGATTTTTAACATGGTTGTTCCATTTGTCCTTCTGTAGTTAATATAAATGTTCTGTTGTGATACAAGTGTTATAGTCAAATAGTTAATTGAGTCCAAATAGATCTCTGCCCAATAGTCACAATAATTAAATACAATTATTAAATTCGAAAATCGGAATTGCAATAAATGGAAAAAGAATTCCATATTCGAATTTGCCAAAAACGAAAATAAATTTCCAGCACATAAAAATATTTATTTTTGGGGGATGTCACACCTTACCAATTTACTAGTTGAGTTAATTTAGAAGGTTCTTAAATGCTAGATACCTTACTAAGTTTGACTTTCTGTTTTTCCCCTTGTGTTTCCTTTTTCTTTTTATGTTTCCCTCTTTTCCTAGTTTTCTAATTATTTTAGATTTCCATCTTTCCCTTTTCATTTAGAACTCAATTTGGAAGGTGTAGGAATTAAATTTTTCCCTTTTCCCTTTTTAATTAATAAATTTTTAAATTATCATAATATAATAAAACAATTATTTCCCTTTTTAAATTTTATCCCAATAGATTTTTATGAATTAATTAAATTGCTTACTACCCTTCTTGTCACAAGATTAATGAACATTGTCACCATTATATATATATATATATATATATATATATATATATATATATATATTCATTTATTTATTTTTTAAATAAATAGATAAAATTTTACCACGAGTATAATTTAGACCTAGACATTAATTTTTATGTTGGGGGACATTT
>JASDQU010013227.1:79662-91585 GCA_032191745.1 Picea mariana
AGTATCGTACTCGCGTGACACGGGGTCGAATCCTGCCGGCTGCCTTATAACCCCTAGGGAGAAACGCACAGCCCGCAAGCACGCCCTCCGAGTAAATCGGGGTGAGAATCGACCTTGAGACCTCATTTTACATAGTTCCTTCCATTTACACGGCAATTGCCAATCGGTCTACACCCCTGCGGGAAATCTTCTTTCATTTTACTCAACATGCATTATTAAATAAAAGTACACAATTTTTTTTAGCCATTTAAGATGGGTAATTACATCTTATATCTTTTAATTAACATCATGTTGGTGCTACATTAAAAGGTTGAGATTGTTTCACCTTCCTTTTTGTAGGCACAATTCAATACAGTTGCAGATAAGCATTACTTGCCCCTAATTATTGTTGTGTGTATGTAATATATCCTGAAGTATATGGATTTGAATTTGTAAACATATGAATTGTATTATATAATTTGTTTATTTTTTATTTTTTTATATATCTACCATCAACTTTAACATCACACACATACAATTTCAGTGGGCCTAATGGTTAAGAACATGTGTTTCCTCCTAAGAGGTCACACGTTCAAATCTAGAGGAGGGTCAATTTGGTGTCTCGCTTGGGCGTGACCTTAAAAATAGATTATTATTATTATTATAAAGAGAGAGCACACATAAATTTACATTTGAATAATATATGTGGTTTTGTTCTCTTTATTATTTAATTTTAAGCTTTGACCTCTTTTCTCAAATCAATCAGATCATGTTTTTATCCTAGCCTATCTAATCCTCATGAGATCATCAATTTTTCATTCAAAATTTCTCCTATAGTTAACATAAATTGCTTAGATTTATGTGTGATAGGATTGAACCAACATGCTTGTCATAAGTAAAATTTGAGAATGGATACAACTAAAATATACAGAATGCTTTCTAATTAGAAGGATATGTATATTTGACCAATATGTCCTAAATGTAAGAAATGCATGTGGAGACACACAGAGAGTGTGCATTTTATGGTGGATGTAGTAATACCTTGTGGTGATAATGAGGAATACCATAGAAACTACATTATGGATTTCTTCAATATGAGAGGGAATTGCATCATAAAAAAGGCCTAAAAATAGGATCTATGTGCTCATGGTGACCTATATACCACTCAATAGATAGTTTTTGGATGCTTTGTCTTATTCGAAAAGTAGAGAAAATTTTATCATGTCTGTCGTTATGACTATGTACATGGGCAATGGAAAATGGAAGATCTTATCATACCTTAATTTAAAAAGAAGAGAAATACATTATGGAAATAAATGATTGGTACAATTTTTTTTCTATTTTCCAATATTTTTTTAAAGGAAATAAAGGTCCAACAAAGGACTCTTACACATTTCTATTAAAGTACATAACAACCTTTAATGTTATGATTCTTACCTAATATGAGAAGAAGAATTTGTAAGATGCCACTCAAAAAGTTTGGCTACGAATTAAGTTTTTTGTTTTTTCAAAACTACTATTTAGTTAACGAAACTTTGTATCAAAATGATTTTAATGTCTCTTATGAATATTGATGGCACATAATTAGATAAGAGAATTTTCTTTATATAATATAGATTGTGTGTTTGTTCAACATGTTTACCCTTCTCATTCTACGCAATTTTTTCTTGCAACATTTTAAAAACTTATCCTAAAGGTTACACAAATTTCTACACTAAGTGTTTTGATACCATATGTCGCTTATGATTCTCCTTGTATGATAATGAATACTAACTTTCTATTTTTATTCATTTTGATAACTTAACTATTTTTCCTACTTGGTATCCATCAAACAAGTATGCATCAACCGAGAAAATTAAAAAGTTAAAAAAATTATTGAACCAACTTTCATTTAACATTAATAAACACTAAAAACAAGGTCATGAAACATCAAACCTTGTATCTAAAATATGATGAGAGTGGGTTTGGCCTAATGTTCCTTGGAATCTAATTCCTTTGTGGTGAAATGTATGCAACACTATGATTTTTTCTTGAACATCATAACTCAAGTTTTAAGGTACCCGATGTATGGGTTCTAAGTCTCAACAAAATCCTCACTAACCAATCATTCACCCATCCTAGATTTCTATCAAACCCCAAATTCCTATTTAACAAAAAGACATAAAAACATAATTACATAATCACCTATACCTTAGATAGATTTTGCCAACATCTTGGTGCTCTCTTCCTTTTCTATGTAAGGGTGTGTTTGTATAGATTTAGGGAAGGACTTCCATGTTTCCATGGTATTTTCATGCTCTCCAAGCACCCCTTTAGTATTTGCAAGTGTTGTTTCTATTAAGCATGATAAATAATTTTTATATATCTATTTGTACAAGTGTTTTCTAGATTTTGCCAACATCTTGGTGCTCTCTTCCTTTTCTATGTAAGGGTGTGTTTGTATAGATTTAGGGAAGGACTTCCATGTTTCCATGGTATTTTCATGCTCTCCAAGCACCCCTTTAGTATTTGCAAGTGTTGTTTCTATTAAGCATGATAAATAATTTTTATATATCTATTTGTACAAGTGTTTTCTTCTTGTTTCTTCTCTTCACCATTTAAATAGTGTTTCTTTATGTTTTACAAGTATCTCATTCATTGTAAGATGTCTATCACATAACAAGTGTCCTTGCATTCTTTTACAAGTTTGAAATGCTACATCTAGTCTCCCATGACAAGTGTTGCAAGGTTGTCACATAATTGAACTACTGTCATCACACAATTCTTACAAGTGATAAGGGTGACACTAAACCTCATACAAAAAGTGGCATACCTAGGTCATAACTAATCCAATAACTCTCATGCTATGAAATCAAGACTAAAAAATTATTATGACAAGCACCTAAGGCTCAAAGGTGGTTTAGTAAGTATATAATGTCATCCCTATTCTTTAAAAGTCCTAGCTTATGTGTTTCTAGGTAAAATAAACCCAAACTTACCATTATTACACATATCAAGGAAAGGTGGTTAATGTTGGATCACACATACCCTATTAGAGCAATTTTAGATCAAAACCATTTATTATTGGTGTGCATTGTTTCCAT
This sequence comes from Picea mariana, assembly GCA_032191745.1. Lineage (NCBI taxonomy): Eukaryota > Viridiplantae > Streptophyta > Pinopsida > Pinales > Pinaceae > Picea > Picea mariana. The sequence goes on from JASDQU010013227.1 coordinate 82,725, forward strand.
AAAATGTTATTTGTAAAGTTAGGTGACTCCCAACAATTGGCATTGTTAGTGTGGGACCCAATATTACCTAACTAGCCTATATGAAACTCAGCATACATTAGTTTTAATAATATCATATAAAATCACATAATTATATTAGCTTTGTAGGGTACACAACAACACAACTCATAATTTTGTGATAAGCACCACATACACAAACATTGTGCTACTTATGAAACATGTATGAAATAATATTAAATAATTTTGCCACATAGACCACATTGTGCAACATGTACCACAAAGGTTAAACATATACCGCGCATTTATCATAGAGAATCAACCACACCTTTCTTTCACATAACATATCATGCATGAATGAAGAGTAATGGGATATTATTCATGCATCATAAATAATTTCATAACATGAGCTCGTGAAGTTGTGGGGAGCAAAGAGTGGTAGTGAATTAACAAGCCACAAAATAGTTCACTACATGAATTTGTTGTTACCAATCATAAATTGCTCATAATAGGTGAGGACTAAATGAAACCACTATTCATGTTTAGGACAAAATGGCCAGATTAAAATGACAAAACATAAACTATAATCCCAAGTGATTTAAACAATGTTAGTAGCAATACCATCCAGTAATTCTTTATTATAGTGTGAACCATTCATGAATATTCTTGTTCAAACAATGCATAATTTTCCTTTTACATCAAATAGAGAGTTACTAGAAGCTCATGCTTATTCCCACCGTGAATTATGTCAATTTATATCCATAAGTCATGTTCTGGAGGTGCTCAAATGGTACTTTCATTCAATGATGAACAAACTTCTCACAAAATAAATTCTTATATCCCAATAACATACATAGTGTTGCAAATAATCAATTAACAGTGCAAAGAAACCATCATATTTTTTAGATTCATCGTGTCTTGGTAAAAATTTAGAAACCATTCGTATCATGTGACAATTCATATATGTTGTATTTCACTATTTTTTCTTTCTATTAAAACAATGAAAACACAAAATGCATATCCGTACACTTAAGCACAAGCTCATTGTAGTAGTAGTAGTTTAAGATCTATTCTAGAGACCTAACCATTTGAATATCCAAGGAGGTTTACAAATTATGTTGGTATCATAGTAGTTTTCTCTTTTCATTTATGTGCTTTGAGTGTACTATATGCTTACCTAGCTCAGAAATTCCAAGTCTCGAAGTGTTGCACCATGTGGACAAATGAATTTATATCAATAAAAATAGATATTATGTGGCTCCTGATATCCTCTTGCTGGATTGCACAATCATTTGTCTAAAACCATTAGAATAATGAAGCCCTTTAATTAATGATAAAACAAGGGTTCTTCTAAATATAGAGGCATTGGCACTATACTACTATTTGTTCAATATTTATTGATGTGAATTTAGTTGTTTATGGTGCTTATATTAGATAGGAAACAAAACGTTATAAGGTGAAACATGTTAGACTATGTTAAACCAAGATAAAAACCTGGATCTAATCCTTTCAGCAGGTAAAGATTGATAACAAAAATTTACAAAACGTGGAATCAACTTAATTAGTGAAGATCTATCTATTTAAATCATTTGTACCAAATAATTTAACTCATATGAAATCACGGATTCTGAAGCATAAGATAAATTGTAACAACAACTTGGACAACAGTCGTTTGGTTAATCAAGTAGGTTGTATTGAAAAATTCTTCATTGATTTCCTAGAAGTGAATATATAGATTATATTTAGTACGAAACATCACTTAGATTAGTGAGTTGTTGCCAAATCATTAGGTACCTATGCCACCGTGTGAAAGAAAATAGATTCACTTCCCCTTTTCAAACCCTTATTCAGAAAATAAAACCTGGAAATATAACTGCAAAATGGTTTACTCAAACATTAGATTGGAGTTACTTGTGTCAATTACTTTTTAGACGGAAATTTAAAACAATATGAACATAAATATTTTGAATTTAACATAAACCCCAAGGAACATATATATCCACTTTATCTTTAAAAAAATCAGCTACTTTTCAGGTGGAAATTTGAACCAATATGAACATAACTAGCACAGTCGCTAACTTGTGGCTAGTGAAGGTCGAAAGGCGGCTTACTGTTGTTAAACTTCCCGCTTAATTAAAAAAATAAAATGAAACACTTATCCTTAAATAAGGGTTTAGTTCGAAGCGACAAGAGGTCAAAACGGCGTAAGTTTAACCTTTATATCACCCTCGGACATGCAGGGACTAATAGTAAATGAGGATCCTTAAAATAATCCCAAAACGGTATACGTGGCTTCACTTTGTCATGCTTCAACTGACCGGTCGCTGAGCCACCGGTCTATGGAAGCTAAACTATTTGTTTTGAAGCATCCCAAATAATCCCCACTTTACGAAAACCAAAGCCATCATCCACGCGACAGGTTGTAGACAAAATCATAGCTGTATAAGTAACTAAACAAAACTCAGACAGGATTACTGTACCTTTCACCCTATCATTTGCAACCACATTGCGGCTTGTTTTTCAACTTCAATAATATAACTCCAAAGATTACGATGGTTACATGTGAGGAATTCCGACGGAAAATGTTAATCCAGATATTCCATCGCTATCAACCTAAATACTAGCACAGTCGCTAACTTGCGGCTGGTTCGGCTTACGGCTGTTAAACTTTCCACTTAATTAAAAAAACTCTAATTAACACAGTAAAAATGTTAGGTCCACGAAAATCCGTTTATATATTTTAATCAGTTTGACGTGGCAATAAGTTAGTGAATACAGTAATTTTTAAACACGATTAGGTAAATGTAAAAAAGTAAACATATAAACGGATGTCTTTATAACAGCTCGGAAGTTAATGGATGAAATCAGATCCATTCATTTAATGTGATGACTAAGAATATTCTAGGCATATTTAATCTCGTCCATAGAAAACTTATTAAGAACTAAAAACCTATTAAATGTGCCCATTGTCAATAGGCGTAAATATTTTGAATTTAACATAAACCCCAAGGAACATATATATCCACTTGATCTTTAACAAAATCAATCACTATGGCATTTGATATGTTCATTAAACAATATATCTAACACACGTGTAGTCATCCAAATTAGTTTGCATCAAATAAACAACATGACTTACCAAAATAAAATTCAAACCCAATCTAGATCTAACATTCGGTTCAAGATTTGAAAGAAACACTCTCGATCTAAGGATATGATATATTTAAAACCTAAATTTATTTAAAATTAGAAAGTAAAGAAAAAGATGAATTTTTAATGTGGCTGAGAGAGAATATGGAGAAAATGCGAGTGCCTAACCTCTTACGGTATATGGGCTCAACCTAGCACTTCTTGAGGATCGATCCTTGTGTTAAGTTTGGGGATTATAGGAAACCCTAAAGTCTACCCAAGAAATTAACCCAAGAGATACTTGGATGCTTTGAGATATTAGTGGAGAGAGGAGTGTATAATATATCCTCCAAGTAACAAGAAGTATCCTCTATTTCTTTACTCATGTAAGAGAAAGAAATCAAATGAAGATCTGCAAACTCAATACGACAAATCTAAAAATAAATGGCTAAAGACTATGAAGGAAAATATTTTTTTTACCTCATGAAGATCTTCTAATCGTATCAATTTTATCATCCTGTAGCTTATTGCTAGCTCTTGCATCCAACTTCACCTGTTGCATCAAATAATCTTGCTAAATATCAATAGGTAAATCCTCAAGAAAGATACCAAGATGAACAAATAACACAAATAAAAAAAATAGGCCAAGTGATTTCTTTATTCTCCAACTCTAAATGAACAATGGGGAGGATCCCTCCTTACATAGATAAAGAACCTTCTCAATACAATGATTCAATACAATGTTCTATCTCAAACCATGATTTTAGAAAAAGCCATCATTGGAATACAACATGTAGTCATAAAACCATCAAATAAACCCTCCAAATCAGGGGTGCCATCCAAAATATGCTCAAATATGCCACATGTGTTTTCCAAGGTGATAGAGAACAAGTGTGCCCTCTGTAAACAATACCAAAATCCTCCTAAAAATGATGTATGGTCAAAAAAATTCCCAAGAATAATGGAATTCATGTAACCAACCCCATGAAGTGAGGGAGAAAGGATCTGCAATCACTACAAAGAGAACACCTTCTCGCAGAGGTTTTTATAGAACCTCCGCGTAAAATTTACCACTTAGATATTTATCATGGAGGTTGTTGGTAGAGGAGGGCGACTGAAGGTTTTTGTGGAGGCTTTTGGTTTGTTGTGCCTTTAAGGTATATACACATTGATGCATACATGAACAATAATGTATAGGTATTTCAATGTTCAAAAGCACCACCGTAATTTATAATAAAAACACATGCACCAAATAAATTGCATCGGTTCCATTGAACATTACCTTTGTGTCGTCATGCACAGTGCAGTAGGTAAAATAAATAAAAAAATATAAATATATTTTCTTGCAAAATATGAAGCAATAATTGATGCTCAAATTTCTTCATAAGACACCATGTTTCCGGTGCTCTACATCAACTTCGATAGCTCCATTGGCAGATTTCACACATTTCCAAAATTTTAAATTATCACGAATTTTCATTTCCTCTCAATGGTTTAACCATGCATCCTCGGAGCAGAAGAGAGGACAAGGAATTTATTTCTTACCTTCCAATTTTCATTTTCATCCAATCAAAATTAGAATTTAGCTTGAAATTTGGCATTTTTTTTCGATGTTAAATTCACAATGAGAAGCACCACGAGTGCGTATTGTGTTAAATTCACTATGATCAATATTTTTAGTGCAACTCATATATATGTAAACACCGGTGTCATTCAACCAAGAGCACCACGATAAATTATAGAAAAACAAAAAATTGCATCCTTCAAAATGCCTTGAAATTGGTGCACAATGGACTTCCACTTGCACCGGTACATTTCACTTCATTAACTGCACCACTATCTCAATGATGTATAAAATTGAAGGTAGTTTTGCATCCATTTTAACCAATCACAGTGGGTCGTACATGAAACTCAACACACCGATGGGTCAGTGCTCAAACACAACACCATGCTTTATAATAAAAAATACACGCACCGAATAAATCTCATCGATGTTGATTAACATTATGCACTCGTGTTCTTCACTATCGTTAGGTGCACCTCCTTAGGGTAAATACAAAAATAATTACCAAACCAATTTTCATTATTCCAGTGCATCTCGTTCTCCCAAACTCTCAATAAAGAAAAGGTGATCACCATTTGTTGATGTGTAGTTGTAAGACCCTCGGTTCAAGTTATTCAACCAACAAAACCCTTTAGATACAAGGGATTTCGACATCACTTGCATGCAAGTGAATTCTCACCCGAAGCATCTATTGGGGCTATAGGAACCAAGTTTCTACCCATATGAGGGGATTTGAGTCTATCAAGATAACCATTAATACTTATTCACCATCTGCACATTATCCTTAATTAAAATCCTTTTATCAGTCAAAAAACCCTATCCACAACTTCCATTGATTAAAAGTTCATTACTTTCACCATAACAGTTGTGCAAAATTAACCCATGTAAGATTCATTCAGTACCCTAAACCCTAGTGTGCAGAAACAATATAACATAGATCGTGATATGACCAACCCACTTAATCATTCATTATTTGTGTGCATTAATCATATGTTAAATAGATCTATACTAATCATGCATAAACATAACATCCACGAATAATCACATAAAAAAACACATTAGACATGGGATTTTAACGTGGTTCACCCAATCCCTGGGCCAGTGGATTGTCGTCTTATATTCGTCTTCATGCAACAAACACCTCAGGCTTGCACTTACAAAAGATACAACATATTGTATTTTCCAAACCTGCCTAGCTGCTTTGCAGTGCTAGCCTATCTATCTAATATCTCAGATATGCTCGTGTCCCCGAAATACCTTCCCCAAAACCTGGAGAATAAACTATCTTCATGATCTGATTGTGAGGGTGTCTTTATCTCTTGAGAACACACGCTACACAAAAAAATAACTAGAGAACGCAGGCTACAAAAAAAATTCCTCAATCGTATTATCTCTTGGAGATTCTCTATGCAATCAGATATGCAATAGAACTTTCCCCAGGATTTATTGACATACTAACTCTTACATAAAAACTAGGCATTGCCATTATTACTTATACCGGCATATGCTTTATTCCAAAAGATTGATTGACGTTGACCTAAACTAGACATAGTATTACTTCTTCTTCTCCTCTAGCTTGTTGTGGATGACTCGAACTTGCTATATGCCCTGTTAGGAAGGTTTCCATCTTGTCTTATTTCTCCAACTCCTCCTTGTTTATATCCAAAATCCTCCCTTCTTTCGCCATCAATGGAGGGAACTTTCATCACACTGTCTCAACTTTCATCCACTTGTCCTCTCTGTGGAGTTTGTCATTGTTGACCGACTAGGTAGGAACCATGATGTTTCTTGGCATGATTCGATGTTATTTGCAAGGAAGATATGGGTGAAGTGTGTATCTGTGATAAATTATGAATGCCACTATGGTAGGTTTTTTGTTTGTGAAGATGATTTGATGATTCAGGCATATGAAAAATGAGAGGAAGCTCTATGGGATCTTGGGATCTTGGCAGCCCCTTGACCGAAGAAAAAAATGCTCAATCTCGAAATAGAGATGCACACTCGTACCTTTGGTGTGCAATCTCTCTTTTCTCCCTCCTAAACAGCAACACTCTGCAAGAAGGTGTTCTCTTTGTAGTGATTACAGATCCTTTCTATCTCACTTCATGGGGTTGGTTACATGAATTCCATTATTCTTGGGAATTTTGTTGACCATACATCATTTTTAGGAGGATTTTGGTGAGGTATTGAAATAAGTGGAGAGGATACAGAGCCAGGAATCCACAGTCTCGGCATTCATTTGGTCGACAAACCTGGGTAATTGAGGACAGGTGTCTAGTTGCATGGTCATTGGAGGTCTTCGATGTTGAATTCAAATCATTTCTTGTAGATCCATCGCCAAATCCGCCACTGGGCTTCATGTGTCTAAGATGGATTCCACACTAGAGGATTCTCGTTGAGGCGTCATGATTGGTAGCCTAGAATAGACCCTGAAGAGGGTGTCAAAGAATCCTGATAATGGTGAAATGCACGCTCTAAGAAGAAGCATGAGACTAAGTATGAAAACCAATTGATCTAGCTTGAGGGCGAATGTTGGGCAATTTGTTTGCTAGTCAGCAACATGTGCTAGAGTGAAAAAGAAAGGAAACACGTACGTTGTTCTCTTTTCTCAGTGGGGGCAGAGGTTGGGTGAAAACACCACGAGCAAGTTGCAAAACAATGTGTTCTGGAGTGGTCAAGATAGAAAACGAGAGACATCCACGTGCTCTTAAGCAGAGAAGAACAAAAAATGATTTTTGTGGTGTGCTCTTTGTTCCTTCCTTGGTCATGCTCATTTTCGTTTGGAGATCCACATGTTGGCATCCCCTTGACTCAAGAAAAAAATGCTCAGTCTTGAAACAAAGATGCACACTAGTACCTTTGGTGTGCAATCTCTCTTTTCTCCCTCCTAAACAGCAACACGAAATCGGCCCTCACGTTTGTTTTCTCAGCGTAAAAAAATTTGGGGTGGATGAAGTTTTTGGTCCCACTGACAGAACACACTCTCATACCAATTGATATGAGTGTGAGGGAGTCTTTATCTCTTGAGAACGTAGGCTACACAAAAACAGAGTTAGAGAACGTAGGCTACACAAAAACTTCCCCAATCCTATTATCTCTTTTAGTGTATTCTTAAACAAATAATGCCAATCTTAAAAAACGAAAAATGTTTCTTTTCCTTATAAGATTATCTCTCAAATATGAAAGAGAACTTTCCCCATGATTTATTGACCTAGGTACTCTTACATAAAATTAGGCATTTCCATTACTACTTATACGGGAAATATGATTTCTTACAAAAAGACTCACTGGCGCTGACCTAAACTAGACATAGTATTACTTCTACTTCTCCTCTATCTTGTTGTGGATGACTCAAACTTGCTATGTGCCCTATTAGGAAGGTTTCCATCCTATCTTATTGGTCCACTTCCTCACTCATGAGAAAACCAATCTATTATTCTTAGCATCAACCTAATTTCTTCCTTTCAGTAGCCCAATATTCCCCAACCCTTTACATATTTATACATAGAATTAGGGATAAAACCCCTAATAACTACTTATCGCCAATGTAACATCCCGCTCTGGCGCACATACCAAACTTATTCTTTGAGGACACTTGCTCGCAAGTGATCTGGATTTATATGATGATAAAACTTTTCTTTCATTTTGATGCACTGAGTTATATGACAGGATGTTTTTACTACCATGATATAGACAGGTGCCGCTGACTCAGTTTCGTTGAGTGTGCAGGGTTTCGGACCTTGAGGATGCAGAGGAATCGGTAGAACTCCCTTGGACTCCGGATTGAGTCAGGGAGTGGGGTATTTGAGTTGTTTCATTTATGATGATATTGTTTCATTTTGATGATGTACTATTGATTATATGATATGTTGCTGACATGATTTGACATGATGGTTGATGATGCAGGCTGACGATAGCTTGCCGACCGGACTCACATATGGAGTAGAGGGGCCACACACGAGATCCAGAGAGATTGAGGGAGAGGTGTGGACAGCATCCCTGCCACAGCCTACTAGCACTCCCGTCGTGGCTCGAACTGTAGGTTAACGATTACCTAGTTCGAGGGGATCCACGATGTCGTGAGGGCAGACTGCGACAGTCGTTCACGATGATTCTAAGGGGCGTGCAATAAGGCGGGGGCCTTATTCCTTAGAGCCCTTAGTCTCCCACG
>JASDQU010013227.1:92014-103705 GCA_032191745.1 Picea mariana
TAGAGTCAATACTCCACCAGGTGAAATTATGGGAGACTAAGGGCCTCTAAGGAATAATTCCCCCGCCTTATTACGCGCCCCTTAGAATCATCGTGAGCGACTGTCGCAGTCTTCCCTCACAGTATCGTGGGTCCTCTCGAACTAGGTAAACATTAACCTACAGTTCGAGCCATGACGAGAGTGCCAGTAGGCTGTGGCAGGGCTACTGTCCACACCTCTCCCTCAACATCTCTGGTAGTCATGTGTGACCCCTCTACTCCACATGTGAGTTTGGTCGGTAAGCTATCATCATCTTGCATCATCAACAAATCATGTCAGCAATATATCCATAATCATATCATCTAATCAGATGCACTAATATCACATATAAAACTATCAAACCCCAATGGTTAACTCCTCAACTCGATCAGGAGTCCAAGGTGTTCCATCGATGCCTCTGCATCCTTGAGGTCCAAAATCCTGCACACTCAGTAAAACTAAGTCAATAGCACATGTCTATGTCAATGCAACAAAACAACATGTAATAAACCCATAACGCCTCATAATCCAAATCAAATGCCCAAAAGTATAATAATCTGGATCACTTGCGAGAAAGTGTCCTCAAAGAATAAGTTTTCTTAGTGCACGTGAGAGCGTGATGTTACAGTAACTGAAAATATATATTAATATCAAACAATGTGTTGAGCATTTATTTTAACCTTCTTTCATTTTACTCAACATGCATTATTAAATAAAAGTACACAATTTTTTTTAGCTATTTAAGATAGGGAATTACATGTGATATCTTTTAATTAATATCATCTTGGTGCTACACTAAAAGGTTGAGATTGTTTCACCTTCCTTTTTGTAGGCACAATTCAATACAGTTGTAGACAAGCATTACTTTCCCCTAATTATTTTTGTGTGTATTTAATATATCCCAAAGTATATGGATTTGAATTTGCAAACATATGAATTGTATTATATAATTTGTTTATTTATTTTTTATATATCTACCATCTTCTTTAACATCACACACATACAACCTTAGTGGGCCTAATGGTTAGGAACATGTGTTTCCTCCTAAGAGGTCACAAGTTCAAATCCAGAGGGGGGTAGGGTATGTATACCTCCATAGACTTTACCAGTAAAGTCCTTGGGCGAAGGAGGTCTCATACACCAATTTGGTGTCTGGCTTGGCCGTGACCTTAAAACTAGATTATTATTATTATTATTATAAAGAGAGAGCACACATAAATTTACATTTCAGTAATATATGTGGTTTTGTTCTCTTTATTATTTAATTTCAAGCTTTGACCTCTTTTCTCAAATCAATCAGATCATGTTTTTATCCTAGCCTATCTAATCCTCATGAGATCATCAATTTTTCATTCAAACTTTATCCTATAGTTAACATAAATTGCTTAGATTTATGTGTGATAGGATTGAACTAACATGCTTGTCATAAGTAAAATTTGAGAATGGATACAACTAGAATATACAAAATGATTTCTAATTAGAAGGATATGTATATTTGAGCAATATGTCTTAAATGTAAGAAATGCATGTGGAGACATACAGAGAGTGTGCATTTTATGGTGGATGTAGTAATACCTTGTGGTGATAATGCGGAATACCATAGAAACTACAGTATGGATTTCTTCAATATGAGAGGGAATTGCATCATAAAAAAAGCCTAAAAATAGAATCTAAGTGCTCATGGTGAGCTATATACCACTCAATAGATAGTTTTTGGATGCTTTGTCCCTTTTGAAAAGTAGAGAAAATTTTATCATGTCCATCATTATGACTATGTAAATGGGTAATTAATGGAAAATGGAAGATCTTATCATACCTTAATTTCAAAAGAAGAGAAATGCATTATGGAAATAAATGATTGGTAATTTGTTTTTTCTATTTTCCAATATTTTTGAAAGGAAATAAAGGTCCAACAAAGGACTCTTACTCATTTCTATTAAAGTACATAACAACCTTTAATGTTATGATTCTTACCTAATATGAGAACAAGAATTTGTAATATGGCACTGAAAAAGTTTGGCTACAAATTAAGTTTTTTGTTTTTTCAAAACTACTATTTAGTTAACAAAACTTTGTATCAAAATGAGTTTAATGTCTCTTACGAATATTGATGGCACATAATTAGATAAGAGAATTTTCTTTATATAATATAGATTATGTGTTTGTTCAACATGTTTACCCTTCTCATAATAGAATTTTTTTTGTGTGTTTGTTCAACATGTTTACCCTTCTCATTCTACACAATGTTTTCTTCCAACATTTTAAAAACTTATCCTAAAGGTTACACAAATTTCTACACTAAGTGTTTTGATACCATATGTCGCTTATGATTCTCCTTGTATGATAACAAATACTAACTTTCTATTTTTATTCATTTTTATAACTTAACTATTTTTCCTAAAAGTGCTACCTTATGTGTTTCTAGGTAAAATAAACCCAAACTTCCCATTGTTACACATATCAAGGAAAGGTGGTTAATATTGGATCACACATACCCTATTAGAGAAATTTTAGATCAAAACCATTTATTATTTGTGTGCATTGTTTCCATAAAATGTTATTTGTCAAGTTACGTGACTCCCAACAATTGGCATTGTTATTGTGGGACCCAATATTACCTAAGTAACCTATATGAAACTCAACATACATTAGTGTTAATAATATCATATAAAATCACATAATTATATTAGCTTTGTAGGGTATGCAACAACACAACTCATAATTTTACGATAAGCACTACATACGAAAACATTGTGCCACTTATGAAACATGTACGAAATAATATTAAATAACTGTGCCACATAGACCACATTGTGCAACATGTACCACAAAGGTTAAACATACACCACACATTTATCATAGAGAATCAACTACACCTTTCTTTCACATAACATATCATGCATGCATGAAGAGTAATGGGATATTATTCATGCATCATAAATAATTTCATAACATCAGCTCGTGAAGTTGTGGGGAGCAAGGGGTGGTAGTGAATTAACAAGCCACAAAATAGTTCATTACATGAATTTGTTGTTACCAATCATAAATTGCTCATAATAGGTGAGGACTAAATGAAACCACTATTCATGTTTAGGACAAAATGGTTGGATTAAAATGACAAAACATAAACTATAATGCCAAGTGATTTAAACAATGTTAGTAGTAATACCATCCACTAATGCTTTATTATAGTGTGAACCATCCATGAATATTCTTGTTCAAACAATGGATAATTTTCTTTTTACATCAAATAGATAGTTACTAGAAGCTCATGCTTATTCCCACAGTGAATTATGTCACTTGATATCCATAAGTCATGTTCTGAAGGTGCTCAAATGGTACTTTCATTCAATGATGAATAATAGATCAACTTCTCACAAAATAAATGCTCATATCCCAATAACATACATAGTGTTATAAATAATCAATTAATAGTGAAAAGCAACCATCATATTTTTTAGATTCACCGTGTCTCGGGAAAAATTTAGAAACCACTCATATCATGTGACAATTCATATATGGTGTATTTCACTATTTTATATTTCTATTAAAACAATGAAAACACAAAATGCATATCCGTACACTTAAGCATAAGCTCGTTGTAGTAGTAGTAGTTTAAGATCTATTCTAGAGACCTAACCATTTGAATATCCAACGAGGTTTACAAATCATGTTGGTATCATAGTAGTTTTCTCTTTTCATTTGTGTGCTTTGAGTGTACTATATGCTTACCTAGCTCATAAATTCCAAGTCTGAGAGTGTTGCACCATGTGGACAAATGAATTTATTGTAGTTTAGGTTTGCTACTTTAGGTGTTATTTCTTAGGAAGGAAGCATTATTGCATTTCAAAGCATAAGACACAAAAAAAAAATATAGAAATGTTTGAAAGTTTATGTTGTGTATCACAACTCTTTGAAAACATAAACTTGAATGACGTTGAAGTAGCTTAAATACGAAAATGCTTAAAATGTTAATCATGGAAAAGACAATATGAATCAGTAAATATACATCAAAGTGCAAGAAATATTGATTTGTTTTAATGAAAGCTTTTAGACCCTAGTACCTAGGGACAACTAAAATTGCTATGTCGAATTTATATCAATAAAAATATATATTATGTGGCTCCTGATATCCTCTTGTTGGATCACACAATAATTTGTCTAAGACCATTAGAATAATGAAGCCCTTTAATTAATGATAAAACAAGGGTTCTTCTAAATATAGAGGCATTGGCACTATACTACTATTTGTTCAATATTTATTGATGTGAATTTAGTTGTTTATGGTGCTTATATTAGATAGGAAACAAAACGTTATAAGGTGAAACATGTTAGACTATGTTAAACCAAGATAAAAACCTGGATCTAATGCTTTCAGCAGTTAAAGATTGATAACAAAAAGTTTAGGAAACGTGGAATCAAATTAATTAGTGAAGATATATCTATTTAAATCATTTGTAGCAAATAAGTTAGCTCGTAAGAAATCACTGATTCTGAAGCATGAGAAAAATTGTAACAACAACTTGGACAATAGTCGTTTGTTTAATCAGGTAGGTTGTATTGAAAAGTTCATCATTGATTTCCTAGAAGTGAATATATAGATTATATTTAGTACAAAACATTGCTTAGATTAGTGATTTGTTGCCAAATCATTAGGTACCTATGCCACCATGTGAAAGAAAATAGATTCACTTCCCCTTTTTAAACCCTTATTCATAAAATAAAACCTGGAAATATAACTGCAAATTGGTTTACTCAAACATTAGATTAGAGTTACTTGTGTCAATTACTTTTTAGGTGGAAATTTGAACCAATATGAACATAAATATTTTGAAATTAACATAAACCCCAAGGAACATATATATCCACTTTATCTTTAACAAAATCTGCTACTTTTTAGGTGGAAATTTGAACCAATATGAACATAAATATTTTGAATTTAACATAAACCCCAAGGAACATATATATCCACTTGATCTTTAACAAAATCAGCCAGTATGGCATTTGATATGTTCATTAAACAATAGATCTAACACATGTGTAGTCATCTAAATTAGTTTGCATCAAATAAACAACATGACTTACCAAAATAAAATTCAAACCCAATCTAGATCTAACATTTGGTTCAAGATTTGAAAGAAACACTCTCGATCTAAGGATATGATATATTTAAAACCTAAATTTATTTAAAATTAGAAAGTAAAGAAAAAGATGAATTTTTAATGTGGCTGAGAGAGAATAAGGAGAAAATGCAAGTGCCTAACCTCTTATGGTATATGGGCTCAACCTAGCACTTGTTGAGGATCGATCCTTGTGTTAAGTTTGGGGATTATAGGAAACCCTAAAGTCTACCCAAGAAATTAACCCAAGAGATACTTGGATGCTTTGAGATATTAGTGGAGAGAGGAGTGTATAATATATCCGCCAAGAAACAAGAAGTGTCCTCTATTTATTTACTCGTGTAAGAGAAATAAATCAAATGAAGATCTGCAAACTCAATACAACAAATCTAAAAATAAATGGCTAAAGACTATGAAGGAAAATATTTTTTTACCTCATGAAGATCTTCTAATGGTATCAATTTTATAATCTTGTATCTTATTGCTAGCTCTTGCATCCAACTTCACCTATTGCATCAAATATTCTTGCTAAATATCAATAGGTAAATTGTCAAGAAAGATACCAATATGAACAAATAACACAAATAAAAAAAATTGGCCAAATGATTTCTTTATTCTCCAACTCTAAATGAAGAATGAGGATGATCCCTCCTTACATAGATAAAGAGCCTTCTCAATACAATGATTCAATACAATGTTCTAGCTCAAACCATGAGTTTAGAAAAAACCATCATTGGAATACAACATGTAGTCATAAAACCATCAAATAAACCCTCCAAATCAGGGGTGCCATCCAAAATATGCTCAAATATGCCACATGTGTTTTCCAAGGTGATAGAGAACAAGTGTGCCCTCTGTAAACAATACCAAAATCCTCCTAAAAATGATGTATGGTCAACAAAATTCCCAAGAATAATGGAATTCATGTAACCAACCCCATGAAGTGAGGGAGAAAGGATCTGCAATCACTACAAAGAGAACACCTACTTGCAAAGGTTTTTATAGAACCTCCATGTAAAATTTACTGCTTAGATATTTATCACGGAGGTTGTTAGTAGAGGAGGGTGACTGAAGGTTTTTGTGGAGGATTTTGGTTTGGTGTGCCTTTAAGGTATATACACATTGATGCATACATGAACAATAATGTATAGGTATTTCAATGTTCTAAAGAACCACCGTACTTTATAATAAAAACACATGCACCAAATAAATCGCATCGGTTCCATTGAACATTAGCTCAGTGTCTTCATGCATATTGCAATAGGAAAAATAAAAATAAATAATTGATGCTCAAATTTCTTCATAAGACACCATGTTTCCGTTGCTCTACATCAACTTCGAGAGCTCCATTGGCGGATTTCACACATTTCCAAAATTTTAAATTATCATGAATTTTCATTTCCTCTCAATGGTTTAACCATGCATCCTCGGAGCAGAAGAGAGGACAGGTAATTTATTTCTTACCTTCCAATTTTCATTTTTATCCAATCACAATTATAATTTAGCTTGAAATTTGTCATTTTTTTCCGATGTTAAATTCACAATGAGAAGCACCACGAGTGTGTATTGTGTTAAATTCGCTGTGATCAATAATTTCGGTGAAACTCATATATATGTACACAACGGTGTCATTCAATCAATAGCAACACGATAAATTATAGAAAAACAAAAAATTGCATCCTTCAAAATGCCTTGAAACTGGTGCACAATGGACTTCCACTCGCATCGGTACATTTCACCTCATTAACCGCACCACTATCTCAATGATATATAAAATTGAAGGTAGTGTTGCATCCATTTTAACCAACCACAGTGGGTCGTACATGAAACTCAACACACTGATGGGTCAATGCCCAAACACAACACCATGCTTTATAATAAAACATACACACACCGAATAAATCTCATCGGTGTTGATTAACATTATGCACTCGTGTTCTTCACTATCGTTAGGTGCACCTCCTAAGGGTAAATAAAAAAATAATTACCAAACCAATTTTCATTGTTCCAGTGCATCTCATTCTCCCAAAATCTCAATAAAGAAACGATGATCACCATTTGTTGATGTGCAATTATAAGACCCTTGGTTCAAGTTATTCAACCAACAAAACCCTTTAGATATGAGGGCTTTCGACATCACATGCATGCAAGTGAATTCTCACCCGAAGCATCTACTGGGGCTATAGGAGCCAAGTTTCTACCTATATGAGGGGATTTGAGGCTATCAAGATAACCATTAATACTTATTCACCATCTGCGCATTATCCTTATTTAAAATCCTTTTATCAGTCAAAAAACCCTATCCACAACTTCCATTGACTAAAATTTCATTACTTTCACCGTAATAGTTGTGTGAAATTAACCCATGTAAGATTAATTCAGTACCCTAAACCCTAGTGTGTAGAAACAATATAACATAGATCGTGATATAACCAACCCACTTAATCATTCATTGTTTTTGTGCATCAATCATAGGTTAAATAGATCTATACTAATCATGCATAAACATAACATCCACAAATAATCACATAAAAAAACACATTGGACATGGGATTTTAACATGGTTCACCCAATCCCTTAGCCAGTGGATTGTCATCTTATATTAGTCTTCATGCAATAATCACCTCAGGATTGCACTTACAAAAGATACAACATATTGTATTTTCCAAACCTGCCTAGTTGCTTTGTAGTTCTAGCCTATCTCTCTAATATCTCAGATATGGTCATGTCCCCGAAATACCTTCCCCAAAACCTCGAGAATAAACTATCTTCATGATCTGAGTGTGAGGGTGTCTTTATCTCTTGAGAACACACGTTACACAAAAAAATAATTAGAGAACGTAGGCTACACAAAAACTTCCTCAATCGTATTATCTCTTTGAGATTCTCTGCGCAATCAGATACGCAATAGAACTTTCCCCAAGATTTATTGACATACTCACTCTTACATAAAAATTAGGCATTGTCATTATTACTTATACCGACATATGCTTTATTCCAAAAATATTGATTGACGCTGACCTAAACTAGACATAGTATTACTTCTTCTTTTCCTCTATCTTGTTGCGGATGACTTGAACTTGCTATGTGCCCTGTTAGGAAGGTTTCCATCTTGTATTATTTCTCCAACTCCTTGTTTATATCCAGAAGCATCTCTTCTTCTACCACCAACGGAGGGAACTTTCATTTCATTGTCTTGACTTTCATCCACTTGTCCTCTCTATGGCATTTGGCATTGTTGACTGACCAGGTAGGAACCATGATGTTTCTTGGCATGATCCAATGTTATTTGCAAGGAAGATACGAGTGAAGTGTGTATCTGTGATAAATTATGAATGCCACTATGGTAGGTTTTTTATTTGTGAAGCTGATTTGATGATTCGGGCATATGAAAAATGAGAGGAAGCTCTATGGGATCTTGGGACTGAAATCGAAGATAGACCTCGAAAGGTAAGAAGTACGTGGAAGCATGAGTGGCCTTTTTTTAAGGGTGACACTTCTGTAAATCTAGAATTAGGAGGTGGAATTATTTGGCGTAGTGTCGGTCAATAAATTTGGCAGAGGACAAGGTCTCAGAGTGGTAAGTCATCGGGTGACCTCCCTCTTTACGCATCGCTAATAGGAAAACTGAGAGGTAATGTGGGGTAAATTATAATGATCTTTCATTGTTTTTTGGGTAAGAGAATGGGATGCGGTAACTAGAGGACGTGTGATAGTGTATTCTAGAACTGGATGAGATCATGGAGTCTTGGGTGATGATGCAACATGCATGAGATCAATGGATGTAGCTTGGTCTTGAGAGGGTGGGGGCCTTGAGGGAGACTATGACATTTTGAAAAATTCTCAGAGTTGAGGGATTATTGTGGGAGGTGTTAGATTAGTGAGGATCTTGGGGTGCACATGGCAGGTCAAACATAGAGAGACATTGGGGGTATTGATAAGATGGTGCATGGTGGTGGTAGCGGTTTGCGACAGTGGTAAAGTGATGGATGATGAAGTAAGTACATAGGGACGTCCAACCTATTTAATGTGGTATTGATGAGTCTTGGCATGATACATTGCTCATCGATCTTGTTGGTAAGGAAGACCGAGAAGGAGGTCAGCACAATCTAATGGTGAGACATCGCATATCACTGTGTCATGAAAGAAGCCAATGGTGAAGGTAATGACACAAAGTCTAGAAATAGTAATGTGAGGACCATTCTTCTAGACCCAACCAAGCTGATATGGATCGAGGTGTGGAGTGGTTTGGAGTTGCAGATGCTGGATAAATTGTTGTGATATTTGATTTCTTTGACTGTCATTTTTGAGGATGAGAGTGGCGAGTTCATATTTAATTTAGAAGTTCTCAGTGTAGAGAGGAACATTATTGTGAGTGGGAACTAGAATATTCATGAGAATGAGGGATGGTTCTCCTTCAGTGGGGTTGGTGAGAGAGATGACTTCTCGTTGCTCGAGAAAATCAGTGAGTGTGGTCTCTGCAAACAAGGTCTAATGGGGGTGGCTGTTTTTAATGGCTTGACAGTCAACAGAGTTATGGGAGTTGGTCTTGTGAGAATTACATCAAACTTCATTTTTGGTCATTGACGAGGAAGAAGGATAAGGTTGAGAATGAGAAGAAGGTGGGTGATCAGAATGGGTTCTATTTGGAAGATAGAAAATATCCCACGCTTCGTCGAGGTCTAAATTTTTCAGATCACCTCTGCTGCTCATTTTCGTGGAAGTTATATATACTAAAATTGTTGTGGTTTCGTTGTCAAAACAAAATCTCGTATTATTTCTTTTTCCAAAGCTATACCAAGATACGGACTTGTCATGTTCCAATGATCCATGAGAATCTATCTATATATATCAATTGCATAAGTCGACCTGCTTTCTTTTTTAATTTATGTTTCGGCATATATTTTAAAAATTTTTTTTTAATAAATAATTTTTTGTCGGCGTTCCTTAAATATTTAGAAGTTTTTCATTTTTAAATAATTTTTGTCACCTACATATATGCATTTGATTACAGCTATATTTAAAAGTGTTTTTTTTAATAAATAATTTGTGTCACCCTTATGCATATATGTTTTGATTACAACATATATTTAGAAGTGTTTTTTTTAATAAATAATTTTTGTCACCCTTTGATTACAAGTGTTACAAAATTAACTACTTACTATATGTAAGCACAATGTATGCACAATGTATGGACAATGTAATTAACCACTTACTATATGTAAACATATTAAACACAATGTAACACATTGTAATTAACTCCTTGTTATATGTAAATATAGTAAACACGATGTAATTTGGGTAAGTGAAAATATACATTAATATCAAACAATGTGTTGAGCGTTTGTTTTAATCTTCTTTCATTTTACTCAACATGCATTATTAAATAAAGGTACACAATTTTTTTTTAGCTGTTTAAGATGGGGAATTACATCTTATATCTTTTAACTAACATCATCTTGGTGCTACACTAAAAGGTTGAGATTGTTTCACCTTCCTTTTTGTAGGCACAATTCAATACAGTTGCAGATAAGCATTACTTGCCCCTAATCATTGTTGTGTGTATTTAATATATCCTGAAGTATATGGATTTGAATTTGTAAAGATATGAATTGTATTATATAATTTTTTTAGTTTTTTTTTTATATATCTACCATCAAATTTAACATGACACACATACAGCTTGAGTGGGGCTAATGGTTAAGAACATATGTTTCCTCTTAAGAGGTCACAATTTCAAATCCAGAGGGGGGTCAATTTGTACATTTCAATAATATATGTGGTTTTGTGCTCTTTATTATTTAATTTCAATCTTTGACCTCTTTTCTCGAATCAATTAGATCATGTTTTTATCCTAGCCTATCTAATCCTCATGAGATCATCATTTTTTCATTCAAAATTTCTCCTATAGTTAACATAAATTTGAGAATGGATACAACTAGAATATATGGAATGCTTTCTAATTATAAGGATATGTATATTTGACCAATCTGTCTTAAATGTGAGAAATGCATGTGGAGACATACAGAGAGTGTGCATTTTATGGTGGATGTAGTAATACCTAGTGGTGACAATGAGGAACACCATAGAAACTACAATATGGATCTCTTCAATATGACAGAGAATTGCTTCATAAAAAAGGCCTAAAAATAGAATCTAAGTGCTCATGGTGACCTATATACCATTCAATAGATGGTTTTTGGATGCTTTGTTCCATTCGAAAAGTAGAGAAAATTTTATCATGTCCATCATTATGACTATGTAAATGGGCAATTAATGGAAAATGGAAGATCTTATCATACCTTAATTTCAAAAGAAGAGAAATACGTTATGGAAATAAATGATTAGTACAATTTCTTTTCTATTTTCCAATATTTTTTAAAGGAAATAAAGGTCCAACAAAAGACTCTTACTCATTTCTCTTAAAGTACATAACAACCTTTAATGTTATGATTCTTTCCTAATAATAGAAGAAGAATTTGTGAGATTCCACTCAAATATTTTGGCTACAAATTAAGTTTTTTGTTTTTTCAAAACTACTATTTAGTTAACA
>JASDQU010013228.1:8196-23750 GCA_032191745.1 Picea mariana
CCATGGGGAAGAAGGGAAGATTAGAGGTATCAAACTTATGAGCTTGAGAGAAAGCTTTTGGATATAAAACCTATGATCTTGGGAGCATCGTGCAAGGGTTGGATGAGGAGGACTTGGAGAGGCTGTTGCAATTGCATCTATAGATTGTAAGTGTCTTTTTAATGTTCTCATTAATATATGCTTGGCCTATTTCCTTCTAGTTAATGTATATTTACATATGCTTGTATATTATGGATGAATTTGGTTTAAAATAATCTTGGTAGAGTAGGAAATCTTTGTTTTTCTTCATTGTCCATTCCACTGCAGGTATCGTGTCATGCTAAGGAGCTTGGAGCTCAAATTCATATTGGATAAAGCGAGGACAAGCTTCGAAACAAGGTACATCATACCTTCTCCCTCTCTTTCTTTTGATTATCTTAATTATATTTAAAGGAATGTTAGTGTCCATTTGCATATTTTCATCTTAGTATTAGGGGTCTAGAATCCGAGGTAAGATCTACCTATCCACAGGGGGATTTTCCTATAACAAAAATTGGTGACTCTACTGGGGAACACAAATTCTAGTTTTTGTTTCTTTCCTTGGTTTGTCTCTGCCTTTTTCCAAATTTTAGATCATTTTTATTGTTTGTTCTTGATCTTTCTCCTTTCTCTCCTCTTCATTGACAATTTCACAAAAGTCTGGGAATTCTGGGTGATTGTTTCTAAGTTTTAAGCCTCTGTTTTGAGTTTTTGGGAAGGGTAGTGCTCCCCTATAGTGTATATCAAAGCGTTGATCTGTAATCAACGCTCCCCTACAGTGTATATAAGAGCACTATAGTGATCTGTACCCTTGGAAACAAGAGAGTTGATCTCCTTTTTTGGTGATTTTTGCCCTTTTCTGCTCAGTTTTTCTCATCCCTTTGTTGGAGGTCTTTTGCCCAGAGTATGTACTTTGTCTTGTGGCTTTGTTTGGGTTGAAGTTTTGGTACTTATCACTTCTTTTGTTGTATTTTTTTAGCTTGCAACCTTTTCCAAATTGCGAGATTGATTCACTTTGTTTTTCTTGGTTTGGTTTGAATCTTACGAAGTTTCTGGTTATTCAACTGATTGAAAAGGTCTACAAAGGCTTGTTAGTTTCAAGTTACTTTTAAAATATTTCATTTTTGGATTTCTCTTTCTTGTTGCTTGTTTTGTCAAGACTTTTGAATGAGTCCTCTTTATCCCTATCAATTTTTGGATTCTTCTCTGAAATTTCTTTTATTCCTTGAATGCTTGTCGATTGTTGAGTCCTTGATTGAGTGAGTTATCTTTATTCAGTGCTCATTATCCTATGAGTGCATGCTTTGATTGAAATCCTTTTTTCTTCGTGCCTTTCTTTTTTGCATTCTACCCTTTCATTTCGATTGAAAGTAATGGAGTGTTAAATGATTTTCTTTTGCTTTCGTTAGATATTAGAATCAAACAAAGAAGATAGTTGCATTATTTCTTTTGGTTAGTGTATATAACTAAGTTACATTTAGAAGATTGAATTTGGGAATTGGGTGTTTTTGTTGAAGAAAGTTGAACCTCTTCTCCATCCCATATGTAGGATTCATTAAAGAAAAATATTTGAATCTCATTTTTCTGCATTCTTTTGGAGTCGAGTCTACAACATCATAAGTTTCAATTTTGTACCCTTGAGTAAACAACATCCCTAAAATGAAGCACTTCTAAAATTGATCAAATACTTTCATATTTTATGGTAGCGAACCTACATTAGCAAGTGTAGGGCTTTGGAATAGGTTGTGAGGATAAATTTCCAAAGCCATCAGATAAACATAGAATCTTTTGCTAAGGAGTGGTAAATCCAATTTTCCGTATAAGCATAGCCAAGATCCCCCTCTCACACAGGGGTTAAACACGAGGTCATGTGCAAGAGGGCAACAGATATTTCCCCTCTGAAGCTTAACCCACATAGCAGATAGATCGTATATTGGGGGTTCTTGCTGAGAAATGACTGGTTTCATTTGGTCTCGGAGTTTTGTGAATCCTGAATCCATTCGGGGTTCTCAGTAGTATTCTAGTCCACTTGTCTTCAGTTCTCTTGAAGAATTTTAGACTTGTTATCCTACCCATACGTTCCTTCTCGACTATCGAATGTACCCGACCAGAGGCTGATTATGATTTGGTAACCTTAGTGGCCTATATCTGTAGGGTTGATATATAAGGTGATGGTGAAGGGGAGTCTTCATTGTACCTAGGTCAAACGTTGGTCAAACTCACTCGGGCTCCTTGGAGGGTACACCCACGGGTAAAACCATGTGGAAAATTTCACCAAGGAGTAAGTTCGTTAAGCAGGTCACCAATGTAATTGATCCACCCACTCTATCCTAGCCCCTTCCTATATTGATATTGCAATGTTGGATTTCATCACCAACTAGTGGTTTCATTTTGGGAAGGTTTGTTTGATTGTTTGCTTCTTAGATTTGTAGCATGTGTTGTTTGTTTTCCTTAGTGGACCTTAGGTCGAGTCAGTGTCAATGGCGTCAATTGTTGGGAGTACCAATGGAGGAACCCCTTTTCCCAAAGAACCTTTCGTCTTTACTTATTTTGGAAATGCTGGCCCTTTGTGCATTGCCACACTGAGTCTTCCGGGACTCACGATCAGATTACTGGTTTGGTTGTTCCCCACTCCAGTGATCTCAAATATTCTTAGTGCTTTGGATGCACCTAATGATTCATATGTAAGCACACCACCCACATATCAACCTCATGTCGACCTTTCTCCTTATTCACCCATCAGGTCTCCTTCCCTTTCTCCTTCTTTGCCTAGTGAAAGATAGAAAGAGAGTAGTCAGGTTGATAAGAAGAAGAAGAAACATAAAGAGAAGAAGAAGAAGAACTAGAAAGGGACCAAGCCTCCAACCACATCAGAAAATGTTGGATCGAAGACACTAGATACGGTTAATTGTACTGCGAGTGTTTATAAATTTGACAAGTCTAAAACGAAGAATCCTAAACCCAAATTCCCTTGTAGGATTTTTAAGGGTAACCACTTTATGAGGGATTTCCTTGGTCTCCCCAAGGTCTTATAAATCTGGTCTTCTGCATCATTAGTGCCTGTAGGACATGCTAGTGACACCCTGTCAGCTAGTGACATTAAGGTTGGTATGAAGAAGAGAACTGCAAAATTTCCTTGCTTGTTATGCGAAGCTGATCATTACTCTCAACTTTTCCCTCGTATGGACTAGTCTTCTTATCATTTGGAAAAGATTCAACTTCCAACTAGTTATCATAATATTTATTCCAAACCATCATTAGTTAATGGACTGGTCAATCTAGTTCCATCCCCGGTCAGTCCAGTTGATCAGGTGGTAAATTTGGTTTCATCCTTGGTTGAACCAAAAACCCAAGTAGATGATCCAGTTCAATCATCGATCAACTCCACTCTTCATCTAAACATTGAAACCCAAGTGACTGATCCGGTTTTGCCATCGATCATTCCACTCCCTCGTTGAAGAGTGCCAAAGTGGTCAATCTGGTTCTATCATTGGTCGATCCCACTCCTCCCTTAAAGAGTGTAGCCAAAGTGATCGATCTGGTTCCACCGTCAATCGATCCCACTCCTCCCTTGAAGAGTGAAACAAAGTGGTCGATATGGTCCCATCATCGGTCGATCCCATTCATCATTCAAAGAGTGAGGATGTCACTCAGGTCTGCCTCATTAATAATGATTCACCCAGACAAGGGGGCACTTTGTGCGTCCCGATGGCACCCCTTTCAAGCAATCAAATGATTTCTATTAATTCAAATCATTTGACAGAACCCCATCTTCCCTCTTATGTGCCTTTCCAAATCACCATGCAGGTTTATGATAGGAATATTCCTAACACTGTAATAGATGAAGGTTCTTCTGTTAGCATCTTATATGTGAATGCTTGGTAAACTTTTGGTTCCTCACAGCTTGCGCCTTTGACTCATAATCTGTTGACCTTTGACATACAATTTAGTCAATCTTTAAGGATCCTTCATCAGTTTTCGGTTACTTTGGGAGGAAAAACGGTCTACATTGATGTGATGGTAGTTCACAATGCCTTGGAATTTAACCTGCTCCTTGGGCGAGACTGTGTCTACCTTATGAGATATTTTGTGTCCACTCTCTTTCGAGTGATATGTTTACCTCACAATGGAAACATAGTAATGATCGACCAACTTTCATTCATTGACCCTCATCTGATGGTCAACCATATGCCTTCCCTGAATGGTCCATACATGCTAGCGATGTCCACCCCATTGCAGGTCAATTATGTAATGACATGCCCCATGCATTCAACCCTGCACGAGAGGGAATATATCCCTTTTCCTGACTTAGATCCGGTATTTGATATGGTCATCTCTTCGATAGGGATATTAGATTTAAATCTCCCTACCCTTATCGAGCCCGTCGACATGTTTTCCTTCTAGAGTGTTTTTCTTCCATCTAGCGAAGATCTCTTGGAAGCCATGATTGATGTTTGTCCCTTGACATGTATTCCTTCCAGAGCATTTTCCTCTTGGAAGCTATGATCAAGAAGAAGCTACGAGTATAGTTTTTATTATCTGTGGAAAGCTTGTTAAAAAATGAAACAAAGGTTATGATCATAGTTTTCCTCTCTCTAGAAATCTCGTTAAAAAATGAAACAAAAATCTAGGGATTGAACCCAGAGCCTTGAGCATAGTTTTAATTCTCTGTGGAAATATCGCTAAAAAATGAAACAGAAGATACAAGCATATTTTTCCTCTTTGTAGAAATATCGTTAAAAAATGAAACAAAAATCTAGGGATTGAACCTGTAGCCATGAGCATAGTTTTGCTTCTCTATGGCAAGCTCATTGAAAAAATGAAACAAAGGTCCTGCGCATAGTTCTTTTCCTATGTCAAGATTGTTAAAAAATGAAACAATCAACTCTCCTAACAAGTCGAGTCTTTCACTAGATCTCATATATATCGAGTCGAGTCTTTAGCTAGATCTCATATATGTCGAGTCGAGTCTTTCGTTAGCTCTCGTATTTGAACCTTCCTTTCATCCACCCTTATGCTTTTTCTCCATCTAGTACAGAAATTGGTGACAACCTCAAAGTCGGTGAATGAAATGAAGCTTGGGGGGCATGTCTCCAGCCTTTATTACCATTCTGGAGTTAATATGCTAGCTTTTCAAGATGGGGGCAAAGTACCAACCATCCATGGGTATCCCTACCTTTGGAAATTATGTTGGGAATTTACAAGAATAAGTTTAATTTTATTTCAAGATTGTGTAAAAATGAAACCAATACCAAGCTTAGTCTTTGTTCTTTCTCATGCTTGTAAATACATGAGAATGTAACCGAGTAAAATTTTATCACTTTTTTGGAATCATAAAGGTTATATGAAAGAGGAACCCCTTAGAGTCTCCTTTAAGCTCTTTTCAGACTCTCTAAAAATGAAAATATTGTCGAGTGATCTTGCTTCCTTTCACACTCGTTAAAATGTTTAAAAGGGCATCTTTCGAGTGGTAGTTTATCACTTTTTCGACCTCACGAGACTAAAATTATGAAAAAGTACAACCTTGAAGTTTCCTTTAAGTTCTTTTCAGACTCTCTAAACATGAAAAACCATCGAGTTTTCCTTCTCTAGACTCACTAAACTACACATTGAAGGGCCCATATGGGGACAAACCCTCACTTCTTCCAATTATTTAAACAAAGGAAGAGGAACTTACCAAAGGTGAGTTATATCAAGCATGTGTTACCCTCCTCGATCTCGTTAAATTAAAAATAGGTACTCATCTATCTGGGTGGGGGAAAAATTGAAGGAAGTGGGTCGAGTTTTTGAGAATGATTTATGGTAGCTTTTGTCTCCCTTGAACATGGCACTTGTTTTCACATCATATTATATTTGGGTAATCTGCTTGTATTTGATTCATACCAATTCCATGTGTCACAATACTTTTTCATCTAGTCAAAGAGTGCTCTTATTGTCATCAAATTACATTCTTGGTACTCGTTGATTCAATGCTGCCAAGTCAGTTGGCATGCCTCATCATGTTCAAGGGAATTTTAACTTCAAACCATCCATTTGTAGTATTTCCAGTTTCCATTTCATGTGTCAGTCCATACTCATTCGATTCACCATCTTACATCACTTTCCTATGTCAATTTCGTGTCGATGATGGGGGATACATCAAGGTGCTCCTTCAACGAGTCTTTTCCTATCAATTTCAACACATCATCTGGGAATTAGACTTTGAAACCAATTAGTACCTTGGGACCTGCATTCCTCAATGGAAAGCCTCCTTGCCTCCGACAATAGGTTTACATCATTGACCTCTGATCGAATGATTCCACGAATGTTCTACTTCAGCTCATTTATTCACATTCGTTGGATTGTACTAGGGTACCTTGGGAGTCATTGACATCATTTGTAATTTCCATCGCACTTGTTAACGATTTACCTCATTGACTGGTAATCAAGTGGTTTCTACCATGTTAGACATCAAAACATCTATTCACATGGCTAGATTCGTACCACATCGGGATTCGGACGAAGTCCCTGGGTTGAGCGTTCACTCTCTTATCTCCTTTTCCCAGGTTACGAAGGAGATCATTTGAGCATGTTGATATATATATTGTTACATAGATCCATATTGTATTGATCAGTGGCTATGTTTTATCATCTCGTAGCTCCGCTGTGTATTTCTCATGGCTACAATTAGTTCATGTCATGGAGGTATGGATCCACATTGTATCTTTGGTGACCATATCCTTAGTCAATATTTTTCATGGATCCACAGTGTATTGGTCGGTGGTCGTGCTTTGAGTCATCTCGTATTCCGAGAATAGGTATGCCTGCCTAGAAAATGGAACATATATTAATAATGTTTGATGGTTACTTGTAGCTTCTTCTAGGTTCTCCAACTCCATGCCCTTGCATTGAAGAATTGTAAAGTGTTTCAGCCATCAGTTTCTCTTTTGACCTCACACTTTAGGGGGCATACTGTTACACATCAAATTTGCACACCTAGGTACCTCTCCCTAAGTGTCACAAGTGTTGAAAAAGTGTAATATGCACCTTGCTAAGTGTTGCATACACCTCGACACCATGAAATAACATTTGTCACAATCCCTAGTCAATGTGGAGGAGAAATATAATATATGAAGGTCAAAATACTATGTGCACATGAATTATTATTAATATTCATGAAAAGGAAATTAATTTAGTGTGAGAATCAACCTCACATTTGGTTTCCTATTTTTTAGGGGAGGTTGAGGATCTCATGGATGGTTGAAGTATTTCCTCCTTAAAATATTTGAGAGATATTTCCTCCCTAAAATACTTAAGATATATTTTCTCCCTAAATGTTTTGGAGATCCCATTTTAGTGGATCTGATGAGTGATCCTCTCCATGGTGGTTAAGCCTCCAAATCCTATATAATGAGGGATTTCCATGGAGAAGAAGGGTAGACTAGAGGTATCAAAATTATGATCTTGGGAGAAAGATTTTGGATATCAAACCTATGATCTTCGGAGCACCATGAAAGGGCTGGATGAGGAGGACTAGGAGAGGTTGCTGCAACTGCATCTAAAAATTGTAAGTGTCTTTTTAATGTTCTCATTAATATATGCTTGGACTATTTCCTTCTAATTTATGTATCTTTACATATGATTTTCTATTATGGATGAATTTGGTTTAAATTAATCTTGGTAGAGTAGGAAGTCTTTGTTTTTCTTCGTTGTCCATTGTATTACAGGTATCGTGTCGTGCTAAGGAGCTTGGAGATCAAGTTCAGATTGGATAAATCGAGGACAAGCTTCGAAACAAGGTACACCATACTTTCTCCCTCTCTTTCTTTTGATTAGCTTAATTATATTTAAAGGGATGTTAGTGTCCATTTGCATCTTTTTGTCTTGTTATTAGGGGTCTATAATATGAGGGAAGATCTACTTGTCCGCAGGGGGATTTTCCTATAAAAAAGAGAAGGGACTCCCTTGTGTAGAGGAAATCCAGTTGAGAAACCAGCTGATAAACCTATAGAGTTCCTAAGCTAAGTGAGAAATGGGGGGTATTTCTGTTGTTGTTAGAGGAAGAAGGATATTAACCTTCTTGGATCATATTGGGTTTGGAAACCAACTGAATCAATCCCCTTGCGGTATCATGTCTTAGAATGGGGGTGGCGTACTATAGGAAGGAAACTTATAGTATGACCTAAGGTTGGGAGGAAATGATTCCTCTCTCAGTCAGTTAGTATTGAAAATTTCCCTGATTGGATACGTATTTAACTTGATTTTCATAACTATGTGTGAATAATGTATGTATGTAATTGTTTGATTAAGATGGGAAATGTTAATGATTGTAATCAGTAAACAAACCCTTTGAATAACTTGGATATGATGTGTCACCATAGATCAGCCTGATAAACCTTGAATTGAATAAGTGTAGATAGTATATGTCCTTATGAACCTTGAAGCTTTAGAGGAAAGTTTGTAGGACATGGAAAAACAAAAATTTAACCAATGATGTGAGTAATCTGTTGTTCAGAGAGATCCCTATGAGGAATAAAGGACTTTGAGTCCTAAGGAAGTTATGATCTTATGTAGAAAGATTTAAAGATATGCAATATATTCCTTTTTATGAAGTTAAGAGGCTAGTGACAGTCTTAAAGTGTTTTTTGATCCTTGAGGATGTGATCTGAACCTTGTAGAACCATGAAGATCCCCAAGCCAAAGCCTTAACCAGTAGAAAACCATGTGTTAAGTCGGGAAAGTTTATAGTTATTGATTTGGAAGGTTGAAAGGATCTTAGCCCTTCATCGAGAAGACATCTTCATTGCGAATGATCAAGTGTTAGGACTTATGCACAGTTTGATTATGAAGACATAATAATGTGCGATGAGGACCGTTGATTTGTCCAGATTGACCTCGGAAATATCTGAATTGTTGATGCCATAAATATGGTCATCGAGATATTGGAGATCAACGAAGTTTCAGTAAAGGTCTCCAGGAGAGTTTTGATGATCACGAGGACTCAAGAAAGAAATGAGAGCCACTTAATGGCACTTTTATGGGAGTGATTTGGACCGTAGATTCTGTTTAAGTGAGAAGGGAGTAATGATGTCCTGGTAACATGACGGGCCATTAGGGATCCCACTATGTCCCTTGTAGCAATATGTGTCACCAGGGGAGTGGTTGATGGACTTGAGTAGTCTTGGAGAAGGATGAAAGCCTTAAGACCTCATTTGCAGTCTAGACTGTTAGATATTGATGTGGAAAAATCCTAGTTGTTCATCAGAATATAGTGAGTGGAGGTTTGGGTAGGACCCCAAGGATGAGTCAATGATGAAAAGGGATTTGGAGTGAAATGAAAACCGTTGGATGGTGGAATGGTGAGATGAAATCTCATCCATGAATTCGTGTAGGTCCCACCTGTTCATCGTGGAAGAATTTAGGAGCGTGGATGATAATCGTCATGCAAGATGTATGTGACGATAAGATATGAACTGTTTCCTATAGGGTTATAAGGAATGTTATATATGAGTTTAAAGACCCACCAATGTCACCATCATCAGAATATTCGACATTGAGATTATTGATGCTCCATGTGGGTAGAACCCTAATGACGATGATGACCAAGGGTTTCATGGAAGTCAAAACCAATGAGTGGTGATTTAAGGACATGTACCATATCAACACCATGCCAGTGCCATGTCAAATAACAAAAGTGATAGGAAGCCATGTGGAAATGAGATGGATTTCGATAATGAGATCTTGAACATTTAGGGAAGTTGTAACTTGAGACCCAAAGATTGGATTTGGGCATCGTTATAGTTGTTGGAAATATCCCAGTAAGTGTAATCCATCACAGGTCCTTAGGATCATATCTGAGTTGATTTGAAAGGGAATATAAACCTTAACATCCCTCCATCCCAGGGGAGGGTTAGGGCGTAGGATGTGTTACAAAGTGGTACAAGAGATGAATTCAAACTCTAGGATTGAATGGGTCACCAAGGCTGCTTGAAATCGTCTAAGAAAGTATTGGTGAGGTTTAAAATGTATGATTTAATTTGGTAATGTAATTACTAATGTTTCTTGTTGTTTTAGCATGTAGGATGTATTGGAATGAAGCAAGGGTGAATGGTGCATAATAATATGGATGACACCTCACATACTAGAGATGAGGAATATGATGGTCGGAGGGATGGAGAAACCCCTCCCTATTTGATGGCCACTATCAGTAGTATGAAGGAAGATAATGAAAGTCTCATGAGAGATTAGGTCGAGTAGGCATAGTTGAACATAGTACCACTGTAGAGATTATCAGAGATTCAAAATCATCTTCAACAAGGACTAAGTAATGCAGAGTTGTAGTAGTTTGAGAGGTTAAAAACCAATTCAAACATTTAGAAGCATGGATTGGATCAAAGTGACATGGGAAGAATTTCTTCTAGGATGAGGCATCAAGATGCCAAGAAAGCTAGATCTGGTGGAAGTGTTTCCACTAAGTTGTATAGTAGGAATACCACTTCGGTAGAGCTATCCAATAGTGGAATGAAGTCAAGAATTCTGAAGAGAAATAAGCCGAATAATTCTCAATGTTCTTTGAATGAATAATTTGAGAAGGATAAACCACCTACCTTCAATGGAGATATCAAGAGAGGAAAAGAATTCAAGGCATGCTTGTTTGGTTTGAAGAATTAATTTTGGGTACACAATTACTTCGAAAAAACTTAGAAAAGGATTTCCATTTTCAACCTGAATGGAGGAGCTTCCATTTGGTATTAAGACCTCAAGGAAATCAAGGGATTGAAGGAGAGAAAGCTAGCATGGAAGCAATTTGAGAAATACTTCTGGAAGGCATATCTATTAGAGAAGTATTATGATGACAAAATCAATGAATTCCATGAGCATAAATTGGGTCAACTTACCATGGATGCATATGCCAAAAGGTTAATGGATATTTTGAGGTATTTTCCTTAACTGAAGGAGGAGAAAGTGAGAGTACATTTTTTTCTCGGTTGATTTCCACGGTATTACCAAGATAGGATTGATTTCAATAAGCTGAATACTTTGGAGGAGACTATTCAGAAGGCTAAGTGTGCTATGATCAATCTAAGCATAAGTTTGAGACTTCAAAAGATTGGAAGAGGAAGGACATGAGTGGATTCCAAAAGAAGGGACTCAAGTCCTTTTCATATAGGAATTACAAGAAAGGTGCACCATTTGGTCAACTAAGAAGAGGTGTGCATTAGTATAATTTTCCATATCAAAGTAGAAATAAGTCAACAGATCAGTCAAGAGGAAGAGTAGAGGAGCCTAAGAAAGGACCTTTACAATGCTAGGTATGTGGAGAACCACACCCATTGAGGGATTTTCCTCATAGTCATCATGACAATAGAAAGGTGAATAATGTGCAGGAGACATCTACAGTCAACGATGTAGCTAGAAGTTTGTCGAGAATTTATGCAGTCGTGGAGAATCGACAAGTAGACCACCAAGCCT
The DNA here is from genome assembly GCA_032191745.1 of Picea mariana. Classification (NCBI taxonomy): domain Eukaryota; kingdom Viridiplantae; phylum Streptophyta; class Pinopsida; order Pinales; family Pinaceae; genus Picea; species Picea mariana. Next base: position 19,666 of record JASDQU010013228.1, read on the forward strand.
CTGTGGTGGAATTGTAAGGTATTGTTTCCATGAAACCCATCTCTATTTTAATTGACCTAGGTTCTAACCTAAGTTTTATTTCATCTCGAGTTGTTGAAGCAAGTTCATTACAGAGAAAGAAACATGCAAGATAATGGTTGGTTCAATTGGCCACTGGAACAAAAAAGAAAGTGTTCGAAGTAAGTGAAGCCTATCCATTTGAAAGGAGTTGACCACAAACTAAAGAAGCCTTAAATATCTTACCCCTAGGATCATATGATATGTTATTGGGTATGGATTGGCTAGCTTCCCACAAGGTGAAATTCAATTGTTATGAGAATATTTTGGAATGTGAATATAGTGACGACAATGCAAGAGTTTTAAAAGACATTTGGAAGCCAATTTCACTGAGAAAAATATCATCATTGTAGCTCAAGAAGTTCAATAGAAAAGGGTTCCCAATATTGTATGCTATACAAGTTATTAACTTAGCTAAGAACAAGGATTTGAAGGTTGAATATCACCCAGTCACTGCTAAGGGAATTCAGAGCTGTATTTCCCAAGGAAGTGTTAGGACTACCCCCAAAAAGAGATCTTTATTTTTCCATAGATATTGTACTTGGAGCGGTACCAAATTCAAAAGTTCCTTACAGTATTAGCACACCAAAGTTGGTGGAGTGAATATGTAGTTGAAAGAGATGTTGGATAAAGGTTAGATTAGGCCGACTGTATCTCCATGGGGAGAACCATCAATGTTTGTAAAGAAAAATGATGGCACATTACGTCTGTTTATTGACTATATGAAGTTGAACAAGATGACCATCAAGAACAAATATCTTTTTCCCAAGATCGATGACCTCTTTGATCATTTCAAAGGAGTTGTAGTCTTATCAAAAATTGATTTAAGGTCAAGATATAACCATGTCAGAATCTAGGAAGAGGAAATCCATAAGACAACCTTTAGAATGAGGTATGGAAACTATTAATTCATAGTGGTTTCATTTTGGCTTACAAATTCACTAGCCATATTCATGTGTTTAATGGATAGTTTTATCAAAAAGTACTTGGACAAGTCTGCCTTAGTGTTTTTGGATGACATATTGGTGTATTCCAAGAACAAAGAAGAGAATGAAGAGAATATTAGGATGGTGCTACAAGTTCTGAGAGAGCACCAATTGTATTCTAAGTTCATCAAGTGTGATTTATTTCAAATGGAAATCCAGTATTTAGGCTACGCAATCTCAACAAAAAGAGTGGCAGTGGTTCCCAAAATGATTAAGGAAATCATGGATTGGCTTGGCCCTAGAAATGTGATGGAAGTAAGATAATTTATGGGATTGAATGAATATTACAGAAGATTCATAAAGATATTTTCCAAGATCGGGAATCCTATTACTTCATTGTAGAGAAAGGGGAAGAAATTTGTATGGTCACTAGAGTGTAGAGATAGCTTCCAACAACTGAAGCATCTTCTAACTAAAGCCCCTATTCTAAATATTGTAGACCCAAAAAAGGATTTCTTGGTTTTTATTGATGCTTGTAAAGAAGAACCCGGTTTATTTACAATGCAATAAGGGCAAGCAATTTTCTATGAATCACAGAAGCTGAATGAGAATGAGAAAAGTTATGTTACCCACGATCTGGAGTTGGCAGTAATTGTGCATCCATTGAATACGTGGAGGAACTACTTGCTAGAGAGAAGATTTGTTCTAATGAAAGACCATTATGGTCTGAAGTATCTATTCAACCATCCAAGGTTGAATTCCAGACAGGCCAGGTGGATGGCGCTGATTAGTGAATTTGATTTTGAAATAAAAAATATTAAAGGAAAAGAGAATAGAGTGGCATATGTGCTCAACCGAAGCGTTCTGATAGTACACTTAGTAAGAAAAAGTGTAGGGTATTCTGATATCAAGAAGAGGATCAAAACCCTCTTGCAAGAAGATAAGTTCTTCAATCAAGTCATAAAAGGGTTACAACAAGAACCCAGGGAAAGTAAATATGAAGGATATCATTTTGAAGTCGATAGTTTGTTGTTGTATAAAAATAGGTTGTATGTTCCTAATTCAACATATTTGAGATGCCTAGTTATGGATGAGTTCCATAGGATACCATATGTAGGTCACTCTGGTTACCAGAAAATGGTGACAACAAAAAGGAAGTTGTATTATTGGCCTAGAATGAAGCATGGCATTGCTTAGTACATTGAAAAATGCCTGGAGTGTCAGTAGATAAAGGTTGAGCAAAACAATCTTGTTGGGTTATTTCATCCTTTGCACATTTAAGAGTGGAAATGGGAAACAATTTCCATGGATTTCATTACAGGTCTACTAAGGAAAATCAAGTAACATTATGTGATCATGGTTGTATTGGATAAGATGAGAAAGGAAACTCATTTTATTCCTAACATTGCTAACATCTTTATAAAATAAATTTTCATATTGCATGGTTTTCCCAAGACCATAATCTCAAACAAAGATGCCAAGTTCACCTCGAGTTTTTGGAAGAGTTTGTTTATAGGCTTGGGAACACAATTGGAATTTAGTGCAACATACCATCCTCAAAAATATGGTGAGAGAGAGAGAGTGAAAAAAATATTAGAAGACATGTTAAGGATGCATGTTATGCATCAACCTAAGCAATGGGAAGAGTACATACCCCTGGTTAAGTTTTCCTACAACAATGGTTATCACGACTCATTGAAAATGAGCCCGTTTGAGATTATTTATGGTAGTATGTGTAGATTTCCAATTAGTTTGGATACTCCAATGGATAAAATAACACTTGGAACGGAATTGTTGGAACATGTCGTGGTTAAGATAAGTTAGAATGCGAAGGTTTCCTAGGATAGAGAAAATATCTATGCATATAGAAAGACAAATCAATGAGAGTTTAGAGTGGGGGATCATGTGTATTGCCAAGTGAAACCCAAGAGAAGTTCCTTGAGAATGGGGAAGTGTGCTAAGTTAGCACCCCACTACCGTGGACCATTTCAAGTCCTTGAGAGAGTGGGGCCTGTAGCATACATACTTGCATTACCACCTATTGTTAGAGCTCATGATGGGTTGCCATGTGTCTTTGTTAAATAAATATTTACATGATTCTAATCATGTTATTGATTGGAATATGATACAAGTGGAACTAGAGGGAGAATTCCAACCCAAACCTCAATGAATCCTGGACAAGAGAGAAACAATGCTCGGAAACCAAGACATCATGCAGGTCAAGGTGCAATGGAAGCACTTTGGAGAAGATGAGGCTACATGGGAGCTGTAAGATGCCATGAGATTGAAATACCCATTTTTTTTTTCTATATAATTATATATACATGGTGTTTTAAACACCGAGGACAATGTTTATTTAAGGGGGAGGGGAATGTAACAACATGTTTTCCCCCAAGACTGTAATTATGCTAAGAATTTATATGATTATGTTTATGAAGCATGTAATTGTGTTTTAATTAATGAAGACACAAAATAGTTGACTAAGAGGGAACAACCTTGAAGGTATTGGCCATGATACACAAGTGGGAATTGATGAAGCATGGATTGGTTGAGTGAAGTAGATCTGAGTTGTTTTTATGAAGAAAACATGTAGCTTGTTAAATAAGATAAGTTATAATTGCAAAGAATAAACCTACACCTTCCATTGTACCATATCTGTATGGATCCACGTGACTAGTAATGGAAGCCATAAAGGTGGTTGGAGAATTTAATAACTATTGATAGATTGGTCTCTTGGAGAAGGAAAGGGATGATTAAAAGGACTTTACAAATGGACACCATGGATTTCCCCTTCAAAGTGGGAATTATGGACTACGAGTTGCATCTCTAGAAAAATAGAAGAATCCCAAGAGGTTTAGAGGAGGAAGAGACCAGAGGTGGAACAATACCACCAGACTAGACACTCCACAAGTGGAGGGTGGTATCAAAGGAAAGTAAGGGTGCACACAAGGGAGAACATACACAAGAGATGAGAGGAGATAACCTGGAAAATAACCAGTGAGTCACAGACTCAGAGAGTAACGACATAGCTAGCAAAGGTGTTCAGGAGTAAATTTTAAAGAGAAGAGAGAGTTTTCTTGAAGAAAATAGGAAACTCGTCCA
>JASDQU010013228.1:41860-76706 GCA_032191745.1 Picea mariana
TTTTTTATTATTATTTGACACATGATTGGTATATACTTGGTACATGGTTGGATGCACTTGTTTATGGTACAGGTTGATTACAGGTTGTTTGGCATAGGTTGGTGCATGGTTGATGCACTTGTTTATGTTGACATATTGATATCTGTTGAGGATTGTTGCCTCATCTCAGTTGGTGTTGAGAATGTAAGCCAAGTCTTACACATAGAGATGGTGTTCTTATAGAGTTGTACTCTATTCAGTTGTTGCTGAAAAATCCTCAGATTGAAGTCCGTAATAAAAAGAAAAATTGTACATACATCTTGTGTTCTTTGTGTTCCTTGTGGAGATGATTTGTTGATGATATGTTGCTGATATATGTTTCTGATATGTATTCACATCTAATTGATTATAAATGACAACAATGAGTAATGAGCAAATGTTGAATGTTAACTAAGGAGTTTTTATGTAAGAGAGAAGCTTTGGGAAAAGATCCTCACACTCATTCACCCTCCCCCCCCCTCTCTCTAAGTGTGGTAGGTGTGTCCAACAAACACTAGTGAATATCCAACAATGAGAAATGCGCCTCTCTCTTCCTTATTTTCCCAACCGCAACTACCAAACTTGCACACTTGATGAGTGAATGAGTGAGTGAACAAATGAGTTGCTAGCCTCCTTTATTTATACTAGTTGGTAGGTGATGGAAAAGGTGTCTCTTCACTAGGAAGGGTCGACTTGTCTTATTAGTGGTTAAAACCACTTTAATTGGGCCTGGGGGATAGATTCTTAATTTTCATAATATAATTAGGGTTTGACCAATCCACAAAAGGGGATTTGGTCATTGACAATGCCGGAGATGATCAATCAACAAAAGGGGATTGATATAATTAATAATGACTCAATAATAACTAGAATTCTCATTGCAGTTACAATATTTCAACACTCCCCCTTAACAATAAGGGTATTCGACAACATCATCAGGAGAGAGGGAGGACAGTGACATCAAAAACATCTAGAACACTGACTGACATATCCATAAATCATCGTCCAGGTTTTTCTCACCATCAATATCATCATCCAGAACAAGGAGCTGGAATGGAATTATCATCATCTGCATCAAAATGGATTGGTATAACACTAATACCTCATCATCATCAATAACAACACGAGGATGATAAAATATCAACAACAATAACATCACATCACGAAGGCTGGAGCATCATCAACATCAACACTAAGATGGAAATCTTCAGCATGAAGCTGGCATCTCATCAACATCAACATGAAGCTGGAAATATTCAACACGAGGGTGACATCTCATCAACATCAACACAAAGCTGGAAATCTTCAACACGAAGCTGGAATCTCATCAACACCAACACGAATTTGGAAATATTCAACATGAGGCTGGCATATCATCAACATCAGCACAAAGTGGGAAATCTTCAGCACGAGAATGGAATCTCATCAACATCAACATGAGGGTGGAAATCTTCAGCACGAGGATGAGATCTCATCAACATCAACATGAAGCTAGAAATCTTCAGCACGAGGTTGGCATCTCATCAACATCAACACAAAGTTAGAAATCTTCAGCACATGACTAGCATCAACACTACTCCCCCTTTCGAGGGAGGTCTTTTCGGACTATACCAAGCTTGTCTCAAAATTGATCAAACTTTACATGAGACAGAGGCTTGGTCAACACATCTGCAACTTGCTCATTGGTTCCAACATAATGGGCTTTCTGGCTCCCCTCTGCATCATATCATGAATGAAGTGATACTGGATCTCTATGTGCTTCGAATCATCATGGAACACATAATCTTTATACAACTCTGGTTATCACATAGGATCACAGTGGCTTCCATCTATAGATCAAATAGATATGTCAACAACATGCAAAGCCATATGGATTCACAATCTGACAGAATATACAACAATGTATTCCGCTTCTATCATGTTGGGAGAAATGCTAGATTGCTACCTACTTTTCCATGAAGTCATGGATGACCCCAGACTGGAACAACATTCTGAAGTGCTCTTTCTATAAGAAACACTTCCATATCAATCTAAATCAGTGTATCCATACAATCTAAAGTCATGATCTCTAGTATAACAGAGACCAAAATCCAATGTACCCTTAAGGTATATCATCACATTTTTTGCATATACAAGGTGAACAGATCTAGGATGTACCAGTTACTGACTCAAAAGGTGTTCACAAAAAAAAAAAATATCTGGTCTATTATTCGTCAGATACATCAACCAACCAATAATCTATCTGTACAAAGTAGCATGAACCAATTCTGATGAGGTATCTACCAGGAGCTTCAACTTCATTTCCATGGGTGTGTACATGGATTTACATTTCAACATGTTAAACCTATTCATTATTTCAACTGCATATTTCCTTTTATTAAGGAAAATATTCTTTGGGCTCTGCCAAACTTCAAGACCTAAGTAATAATGCATCAGGCCTAGGTATTTCATCTCAAATTCTGCAGTGAGATTCTTCTTATAATTATTGATGATATTTTCTTATCTAGTTAAGAATAAGTCATCCACATACAACAATAATATAACTGGCTCATAACCTTGAAGTAAAGGTTAAAATCAACTTTACTCTTTGTAAATCCAAAGCTCATCAAGAAACTATCAATTCTGACATACCAAGCTCTAAGAGCTTGCTTCATCTTGCAAACATGTATCTTTCTATATTCAAATTCAAATCAAATTTTCACATCACTTTGTACTAACATGGTACACTTGTTCAACTACAACTCAATCTGCACAATCATGTGCTAGCTCTATGTTCTTTCTGCAAATCACTATCTGTCTTACTGTCTGGGAGTATGCCATATACTCTCTCTGTAACTATTCCTATGGAAGTGGGAATCTACACCTACAACTTCTCAAAATATGAGAATGGTTTCTCCATTCTTAGTGTGATTGCTGAAATCTTAGAGTACCTCCTCTAGTCCATCATGGAAACAACTTCATTTGAAACTGAGAGTGGATTAATAATTGATATTGAAGTTAGATCTTCTTATTTCATGGAGATAACTCTATTTTCACGGAGATAACTCTATCTTTTATTGTAGTCATGTCTCCATGAACCAACTAATGTACTACACCAACTTCCACTCAACTTTAAATATGGGGATTGCTCCCCCTGCATATCATACTATATATGATTCATGGTTGTTTTGGTTGTCTTCATGAATACTGGAACTATTTCTTCAACTTCTGGAGTAAGTGTCTCGTCATAGTATTTTGCCTCTTCCTGGGAGAATCCTTTGGACACACATAAGGCTTTGTACACCTGCAACATGCTTGATCTGTTAGATAAATATTGGAAGTCAATACTTACTTCTCTTCTAGTCTCATGGAAAAATCCATATCCTAGTCTTTCTAACTGGCTTCCTTCTCTGTCACTGAAACAAGGGAATATTCCCAGAAGATTTCATATCTCCTAGAAGTTTCTGAAGTTATGATGGCATCTGTCTCCCAGTCCTATAAGTTTTCTCTTCATCTGATCCTTTTTGAGATCAAGATTACTCTTGATTTATTCTCAGTCTACAAGGACTTCATCATCTCTTACAGGGTATACTTGGTGTTGAATACCAAGTCTAAATATGAAAAGTTGAGTCAGACTTCAAATGATTTCTGCTTCCTGTCAAGGTGTCTTCATTATTCTTTGACCAAGTATTCTATGAGTTCTTGTTCTAATGTTTGGTCATCTTTGGAGCCTTATGCTCCTTACAATCAATCTCCATATTAGATACTATGGATCTCAAAAATAGCTTCTTCTTCATTTTCTTTGGTACATGGATGTATACCATCATGTACACAACTTGGGTAGTTTACTTCTGTAACCTTCACTATAGCTTCCTTAGGGTTATTACCTATGACTTGAACGAAGGTTGACAAAACAACATGCAAGAATAATACTCTTTTGATAATAGTAATAAAACAATGGCACGAATAATCATCATAGTAGCTCCTTTAGAGATATCACTTATGACCTGCCTGAAACAAATATCAAAATAAGAAACACAATATGAAATGAGATCAACACTCTTCTAGTGTTGTGATCAAGCATCCATCCATGGTAACCTAGAAACAACATAAGAATTTTATCCTAAAGGAGATGTTAGTTGTATCTAGTAAATGATTACATTAAGCATTTATCTCAATATGCTCACATGCTACCAAGCATAATAATTTTCAAAGAATGCTACCTCAACTATAGTGTTTACTTGTAATGGGGTAGTTATAAACTTTTCTTGTGAATATTTAAATCTTATCAACTTAATTAATCAAACCTGGAACCTGGAGGCTTGTCCTCAAGAATGAGTGTGTTTCTTTTCTTCCAAGTCTCCTTCACTCAAAATGACAAGTGATTTCTTCAACCTATCTTTTGTACTAAGACAATATGTTATCTTGACAGAAAGTTGGGTTAGAGAATAAACTCTACGATCTCAACTTTAATCAATCTAATACATTGAATTTAATTTTGACCAAAGGTTAGTATGATGGTCATAGCCTCAACATGTAACCTAGATCAAAATAATGTCATAACAAATAGATGCATATCAGAATAATCAAACCTGGGTTGCATTATTTCTCTAAATTTGTTGGATCTGAGATCCTTCTAGATCTATGGCAAGAGATCCCTTCTCCTACAAATACGCTTTAAATCTTAATAGTTTAATCATATGTGAGTACATACCTCTGATAGTATTTGCAAGTAGTGGCACCATCTGGTAGCAGCAATAATAATTACCAACCCTTTTAAAAACTTCAAGGGTGACTACAATTGGTACTGCACCTGATACTTCAATTGATACTGCAACTGCAATTGATACTGCAACTGATTCTGAAACTGCAACTGCAACTTAAACTTAGGGTTTTATGAGGAAACCCTAATTTTTTAAACTTCAAATTTTGAAATTATGATCGAGGGAATAGATGCACTGGGCTAAGGGGATTTTGCTGGAGCTGTTAGATTTTAAAAATTTCAAGTTTTTCCCCTTGAAACTTGACCTACAGAAATCTAGACTTGTACTTCTGGTATTGGTTTTGGTTTCCTAGTTTTTCTAGTTTTCTGGTACTTCTAGTTTCTTGGTACCAGTCAAAACTAGGGTTTGACTTTCCAGAGGCTCTGTCCACTGAAAAGGTGCGCTCAAGATGCCAAAATATTCACTAGGGTAGGGCACACTTTTCTAGATGTTTTTTTGGAAAAACATCCTCTCCAACAAAAAACACTAATTTTCTTGTACGATAACAATGTCATTTTTGCTTATCCAGTGAAAGGTGCTCTCTTCAACTTAGCTCTGATACCATGTTAAGTTTTGAGCTATTATTAGGTTTCTTTTCAATTTAGTAGATAACCATAGAATATGTAGGATCACTGAGAGAAACACAATCACAAGATACACAACATTTATCTTTGGAAACCATCACGGGGGAGAAAACCCAACAAAAAATTCCTTAATATAGATAGCAATACAATGCTAAGATAATAAACCAAAACACTAGTGAATATCCAAGAATGAGCAATGTGCCTCTCACTTCCTTCTTCTCCCAACAACAACTACCAAACTTGCGCACTTGATGAGTGAATCGGTGAGTGAACAAATGAGGTGCTAGAATCCTTTATTTATACTAGCTGGAAGGTGCTCAAAAAGGTGTCTCTTCACTGGGCAGGGATGACTTCTCTTCTTAGTTGTTAAAACCAATTTAATTGGGCCTGGGGGACGACTTCTTAATTTTCATAATATAATTAGGGTTTGACCAATCTACAAAAAGGGATTTGGTCATTTACAATGCCCGACATGATCAATCCACAAAAGGTGATTGATCTAATTAATAATGACTCAATAATAAATAGAATATTCTTTGCAATCACAATATTTCAACAGGTAGAATGAGGAAAGTGAAAGGTAATTAGATCGTAGAGATCTACATTACTTTTGACTATTCATTTTATCTATATTGTACCGATTAAATTTTTATTCTTCCATCAATTATTAAGGTTTTCCATGGTACATAATTATTGATGAATTGTTATTTTTTCATATGGTTGGTGGAGAGTGGGATGCACTACATTTATACGTTGCAAAAAATATTGATTGGATGAAGACATGGACATAACGACGTATACAATGTTATGGTAGGTTTTCATGGGAAGGGGTGGCTACATTGGTTAAAGAGGCTCATCATAATCATGATACCAATCTTACAGAGAGGGAAATGGATTTAGAAAATGTTTTAAATGATAAACAAGAAATCATATTCACCCACATATTTTTACTTATTTTCCATTATATTAATGTATGTGGTATGCTATTTTCTTAAAATATTTACTAAGTCTAAATATGTTTATTAATTGATAATGCCTTTTTTATGTGTTGATCATATTGCAGTTGAAAAACCACAAGCCTATGTGGCCCAATGATTATAAATTTCACATTAAAAGGTTGGATGACTAGAAGAAAACCTTTTATTGTGGGATAATTGCAGTATTTCAGGTCACTAATGTCTCCTCTAGAAGTTACATGCATGTAGAGTTATCTGAAAATAGAAACTATGGGTGTTTGAATGATATACTTGAATCTGACTTTAAATCCTTTAAATTAGTCTCGTTTGAGTTCAAATGGTACATATTATAGATGAATGAATGTGATCATGAATGAAATGTTATTGATCATGCTAATGGATTTACCGTGGTTAATACGAGGATGGTTGAGCCATGTACCGAGATTTACGTTCTTCCAAGCCAATGTGAGAAAGTATTTTACATAAATGTTCCAGGTAAAGTATAGGAAGGTCTGTAAAGTATAATGTAGCAGAATAATATGATATTGAAGAAGAAGATGATTTAGAGGAGCAAGTAGTTGTGTTAGACGAAGAAGACGAAGAAGTTGAGCTAGATGTACACGGAAATGTTCTTGATGATCATATCAACAATAAAATTATTGAAAATGACACTGATGATGATGTTTCTATTACCAATCCTAAATTGGATGATACAAATTTGGAGTTTGACAAAGAATAAGATCAATGATATTGAATTGTTGAAATGTAGGATGGAGCATGTGATTATATATTTTCTATGATTTATTCTCTTTAAATTTTTTTCTTATATGGTTTAATTGTGTGTTGTTAAGTTTTATGCCATATTCTTATATGTATCATTGGTTTGTTAGAAGTCATTGAACTTTATTTCTCTCATAAACCACCAACCTATAACCTCCTAACACATTTTGAGCATGTGCTAGTTGATTTTAACTATCAGTGAATATTGATAATCTACCAAAACTTTTTAACCCTTCACCCAGTAACCTTGGTAACTTTATAGCCCTCCAACTTAATCCACTATAGGAACCATGTTCATGATCCAAAATCACTACCCAAGCCCTAAATGGAATGTCTGAGATGAAAGTGTCATATGGAAACCATTACAATATTTAGCAAATAAAATATTCTTTGGTGGACATGGTTTATGGTCAGGGGTTAGGAGTTAGGGATTGAGGGGTTAGGTGGTTTAGGGGCTAGGGGATTTAGTGTATATGGGGTTATGGGGGTTTAGGGGTTAACGAGGTTATATATAACTATATAAGACATATTATTTATGAATTTAAATATAAATTGTATTACATAAAAATAAAAATAAAAATAAACAAAAACTAAACAAAATATAAAATAAACAAAATTAAAATACAAAATTCAAACACAAAAAACACACTATGGCGCCAAATCCTAGACGAAATAAACCCACTCCAAACCCACTAACCAGTGCATTGATATACCCCAACTTCCAGTAAGGAGAGTGCACAAATGATCAACCCATGTTGATATTTGCATTGAATCGACCCCCTCTTCAAGTATAAAGAGTGCATAGAGGAGAAACAAACTGAAATTTTCATTAGATCAATCCCACTTTCCATTAAGGAGAGTGTATAGAGGAACATACTAGTACAAGGAGATACCGACCCCAGTTGTGCATACAAGGAGAGACCGACTCCACCTAGTCATCCAAGGAGGGGTTGACCCTATAGTGTCTTTGATATGTAGACTCGTTGTCATTGTAAATAGACAATGTAGTTCCTATAGTTGTTTGTTCAATATTAAAGGTTTTACAATTCCTCTCTTTGAGTTAGTTCCATTGACTTCAAGTTTTCCATGTCATTCAATCCTTAGTTTAGTTTCGATACCCTGTTTTCTACATCTCTTTGCCAAAAAAATTTATGCACAACATATAAAAAACATGAGTTCAAAATAATTTTTGGGGAATGAGTTTCTTGTCAAAGAAGATGGTTTTATATTATGTGTGTGACCTACCAGTGGTATAGATTGTTTTCTTTTCTTCGTATAAAGACAAATTTGAGGCTTGTATTGGTCCCATGTTTCTTATTCCCTGTATAAAATTGATGAATAAGAAATGGAAATTTTATTTAATTCCCTACAAATGGAACCAAAAAAACCTTTATTACAGGGTTATTACCATGAAATAATGATATACTAAACTTGAAGTTTCCATCATTTTGTAACATTATATTTCTGAGGTAAAAAAAATTGAATATTTTTTATAGTAGAATATCTTGCAAAAGGTTTTGGTATACATCAAAAGGTAGGATGAAATTATATTTAAATGTTTACCAAGAATTTCATCTTCAAAATTTTGAGTGAGATGATCTACAGGTAGAATTTGGCAGTCCTTTAAATTGATGAATGGGATTATTTTAGGTTTGAAATGAAAATTTAACATACAAAATTAGAACATTCATATAGTTCCAATATCGACGGTCTCAATTTATTTCGGCCTGTGAAATGGAAAGTTGGATAACAAGGGATTGGGGTCCTATATTATAAACAATTCTATTAACAAGTGATAACCTGTAACAACCTCATTCATTTCAGTACCTAGGGGTGGTATTATGAAACCACTTTATGTCACCATAGAAATGCACAAATGGATGAAAAGTGGCATGGTGATGTAAGAATAATACATTGAAGTAAACATGCTAGCTCAACAAAAGAACAAGGATTGACCATTGGAAAGTGTTCCCATTGTTGACCTAGATTGGCATGCCCATTCCATTGAGTTAGCATTCTAAATCAATCAAATCATTCAAAGACCACTATATCTACTTCACTTAGTTTCATACCTAAATTTATGAAAGAAAGTGATAACCCTCTATGCACATGGGAGAATACTCCCACAAGCAATCTTGGCATATCAAATTTTAACTCGAAATCACATTAAATCTATGGTAACTGGTTAATCCCCAATATATGAATGTATTTGGAAATAGATACTTCTTTGTAGTTCATTTTAAATGATCATGACTTCTCGTGTGTTGGGTATGTGTTATATTCTTTGCACGAGTAGTTGTGTTTTGCCTCAGGAAACATGTCACATTTTTGCTTCATTTTTTCGTGTTGCCTCGATTTTCATGTCCATTGTTGGACAGTTTTTCGGCACATGGTTTTTTGTCGATGGTTTTCTATTTCCGGTTAAGGAATTAGGGTTGTTGACTAATCGAGGTCATTAGGTTAGGGTTTTGGATTCTGCTGGCTCCTATATGTATATTGTATTGTAAACAATGTATCACCATGAATGAATATAAAATATGTTGGTTTTCCCGGTTTGGGTTTCTAGGGGAAAAATATCTGTGTAGTGTTTGTATTTTCCATTGTATCTTTTTTGTTCTTTTACTGAAAATTAGTTTGCAGTAAATATTGTACAAGGTTAAAATCTACATTGTGTAACTTGGTATTTGCAAGTGGCATGGTTAATAAAGTTAAGGGAAGGCAACCCAAGATAGGGGATCCATAAAACAAAGAATATGATAAGGAGAAAAACCCAAATTCAACTTTCTTCTTAGATACCACTTAAAATAGAGGGTTGAATGGATGCAACAAAGGATCAACATAAGATAGAAATTCATAAATTTCTAGAAGAATATTTTCCATTTTTACATTTATGTGAAATTTCAAATATTTTCCAATAAATAGATTGGGTATGGGTAATTGAGTGTGAGATGAGTGGGGGGGGGTGAAATTCCAGCTTCATTTGGTTGACCCTATTTAGGAGAGAACAAATTGTTATCAAAACTAAGATACACCCATTTAGACATTCCACTTTAGTCTTTCTAGAGTCTCGTACATGTTGATATGTTTGTTTCTTTATTTAATTATTATTCAGTCATATAAATTTTATTTTCTGATGATTTCTGCTAGTATTCGCAATGTAAATGCAAATAAGAACTAGCCTATGTATGATGTGGTTGTACAAGATCCTGACTCATTGTGCTCATGGACACATGTAGTTAGTATTATTTTTTCCATTTTAGTCTGTGTGTGTGCACAATTGCCAAAGATTCATGTTGTTGTTGCCGATGCCATTTCCTCGTAGTTATCTTTGATGATAAATTATGTATATTCAATATATTAAAATAACTTTGTTTTTAACCTCTATTGATCGTGGTCATGTGCCTTTCTAATTCTTGTTGATGTATAAAATTGTTCACAATCTTGGGGACAACAAGATTGTTCAAACAAAGTAAGTTGAACAATTTTCTAATTCATTATCACAATCTACATTTGCTTATATATGTAGATATATAGGCTCTATGATGTCATATTGTTTCTAGTTATGCTTTGAGGATAACTTAAAGTAACATTTAAAGAAATTCAGAGTTATAAATGTAACAATACATATTTATTTATGCATGTAATCCCAAACCAGTGTATATTTCAACCCTTTCCTAAATTCTGGGCACAAATCACCCTAGTATATAGTCTTTAGGGTTTATAACATATCCACAGCCTTGTAACTTGTAAATTACCAAGACCACACATGGATTTTTCTTCCTAGGGCATGCATTTTTTATCATGTCCTGGTTTCATGCATTTTTTTGCATTTACAAGGCAATATTTACCCTTTATTCACAATAGAGTGTTTTTGTTTTCAAATTACACAACTAAATGTATGAATAGATGTAAAATGATAAAATACAAACTCCACAACTTGAACTACTAAATTTGGAGGTCATATGAGTCTTAAGTGTGCATCTTATAGTAAGAAGGTTTTATCATCAATTTTACAAAAAAATTGGAATCTTGGTTCAAGGTAGAAGTCCTTATTTATTTGAAAATACATTCCTGATAATATATATAGATTTCAAATTCTATCAACTTCACCCCCAAACTTAGATCACTACATTTGGAGATATATAGAAGCATGGTCGTGCATTTCCATTAGTTCACTTTCTACTATTTTGGTCTCTCATTTACAAGGTAGATTTTTCCTCTTTTACACAACATCCACTTTTGTGTTTGCAAATGAAAATATAAATATGTATAAAGGTGTAAAATTATGCACCCTTAGAAACTTGAATCACTCAAATTGTAGGTGTGTTAACACTTGGGCATGCATTTTTGTCAAGACTAGTGTGAATTTTTCACAAGGGAAGAAATCACAATTTAAAAGGAAAACATGTATTCTTAAGTGTGAGTGTGCATTTTTAGATGTGAAGGATATAACAAGATTCATTTAAGGTTTTTATGCAATGGTAAAAACCTTAATCCTAGCCATTTATATCATAAGTTATCGATAACATTTTCATCTACATCTGGCTCAACTTATTCAACTTCTTAGTCTAACACATCTACTTGCTCCTTGTGCCCAATGCATCATAAGCATGGATTTCAATCTACTTGATCAATTTGAATTTTTCTTCACTTTATTCTCGCCCCTTCACAATGTTGATGAACATATTCCTCATTGGAACTCCAATTACCAACATCCCCTTCATCACCTCTCTAAATATTAATGCACCAAGTGCATCAACGATGTCAGAATTTGTTCATGTCCTACAACACACAACTTCGATGGTATTTACCTGCCATAGAGTTGCAACTTCAATGGATTTTTCCCACCGTAGCGCTTCCAGTGTAATGAAATGTGTCGTCCTTATCGTCATTTCTACGACAACGTCTTCTTTCCATAATGTAACAAGTACAACATCATGGGAGTCGACATTATGGTGGGATTTCAATGCCAAAGTGTTGCATGACCGACATAATCTTGGCAGATGAAATTTTCCTAGAAAATTCCACATGGAAACTGTTTTCATTGAAAAAACAATAGATATATATGATCATTGTCATTGTGATGTTAATTTGCGATGGAATTTTGGAGGATTAAATCTCCCTGTAGCTACCGTGTGGCAACTTTGAAGGTCGAGCATACGAAAAATATTTACGTTCATCACTCATGTGATGAAATTCCTTCCATGAGCAATCTAAATCCAATTCATCATGTGTTTGGCAAACATTTGTCGGAACGTTGTCAAAAACTAGGCCAAAGGGTATAGTGTTCTCTCTTAGACACACAATACTCCCTTTCATTATATTAATTTTACCATTACAATACAATATATAGGATCTTGTGGCATCCAAGAGCCCTAATCCATTGATTTGGATTAGATTACAACCTTAATTCCTTAACCAAAATTAGAAAACCATGGGCCAGAAAACTGTGTGCAGAAACACCCAAAATGGACATAAAAACCCACCAATTGTTTTTTGCTAGGGGGCCACCACCACCTCGTTACACTTGTTGCAACGTAGCAATGTGTGGGACTAATCATGAAAATAATATAATACAAAACCCTTGCTATGTATTTGGATCAAATACAACTGAAACAACACCTCTGAATCAAGAAGATAATCAAGATTCACAATCAACAATCTCCCACTTAGAAACTTATTACAACAATTCCATCGCTATTGTACCTACTAAACTATGCTCTAATTTTGGACTTCACAAGTTTCTCATCTTCACCATCATGCTTGAATGCCAATTTAAACTGAGCAAAAACTCAATTTCTCCCTAGTTATTTTGTTTGTTAACATGTCACTCTTAACCCATTGTGTTTTGCATAATATGATTACTATGTGCAAATAAGATATCTCATACATCATTTTGAGTAGTATTCAAAAAATTGATCAAGTCTACCATATGTTGGATATGGAGGAGGAGAAAAGAGAGGGTTATTAGAGAAATACGGATGAAACATGGTATCCATTCACTTCTAAGACATTATTCAACAACGCAATTGTAACAATTCAAATTGATTAATTTTATCATAGTTTTTAATTTAAATTTAATTAATTATTAAAATATATTAATGAGTCTTTTATTATTTTACTATTAAAAGGTGGGTGAAGTAATTAATGGGGGGGTAAGGTTGTTGGAAATTAATGGGGGGATAAGGTTGTTGGGAATTAATGAGGGGGATTTGAGAGAGGAGGATAAGAAAGAAGGGGAGGACTTTGAAGAGGGATCTTATTTTTGTTTGAGAATTTCTGAATTTCTATGGGGGAGAGGAGGATGAGGAAATTGGAGAAATGGCTTTTGGGGAACTCTTATAGGGCATTGTTGTTACCAGGAATTTTGGGCTTGAGGGCCAAGAAACCGCAAGGATTCCTAGATCTAGGGAGCCAGAGTCTGTTCCTAGTTGGCTTGGAGGTTAATATTCAGTCTGGGCAAGAACAAGAACATGAACAAGATCATACAAAAAATGGACTAGATAAACCAACCTGTAGGTGGAGGTATATGCTGTTGTTATCATTATTATGTTGTTGTTATCATTATTCTGTTGTTGCTGCTAATATTATTAGGTTGTTACTCTTTATTCTTGGTTTATTCCAAGTATAACAAAATCATGAAATAAATTCTAAACTAAATTTTAGAAAACTTTTTAATTAGTTTGAGCCTCTACATATGGTATCATAGCCCAGTTTCAAAATTGAAACCTGGGTTTGACCACCCATATCACTTAGATTTTGTCTTTTTCATCTGCAATCTCAAAACTGAAACTTGGGTTTGGCCACCCACATCACTGAGATTTTGTCTTTTTCATTTGCAATCCAATTTGGGTTGTTACACCATCAATCTAATAAGCTCATCTTGAATAACCCTTTGGATCTTCTGCGTTCTGATGTATTCATCCCTCTCCTTCAGCCACAGATCTGCAAATTCACAGTTCTTCCATGCCTTGAACTAGGGACCACTCAACGTATAGTGTGTTTCCCTTGGAAACCTGTTCTCATCGCCGACTTCATTGTGATCAACAAGGAAATTCTAGACAAAAGGGATTGAACCGACGTCATCATTGTCAAGCCACGTGAATCGATGCAAAAATGAATCAGACTGAGAATTCACAACACTAGGTGTCAAAACCCTGTTTTTTAGGATGCAATGAATTGTGATGATGATGATGATTAACGTCCACTAAAACCTAAATGGTGGATGACCAATTATTTTTAGGATGGAACGTCGTCCATCTTTGTGGCGTTTTGGGGAGTGTAGTCATGCTTAACACACATAATTGCATACTTGTCATCAATAAAGTCGACCAGATCCCTAATATCTTCAGTGTAAAGAAAATCACAGTTTATGAAAATCGCCCAGCCTTCGAAACCGGCCAAGAACGGAGTCAACAATCTGGTGAAAGAAAACTCTGTGCTCTCGGTTTTGTCTCGGTTTCGCCAATACAGACCAGTTTTGCTCAAATCGGGCTGTTTAATGGGAATTATCTCAACCAGTATGGTCTCATACTTGAGAATTGTGTACGGGCAGACATCGTAAACGATATGTTCTCGCGGATTGTAGCCTATGAAGATCTTGATCTTGTTTAAAACCTTTCTTCTCTTTGTCACTACGGGACCGACGGTGTCGCCCTGAGAGGGACTAATTACAGGCTCTGAAGTGGATGTCTGCGGCTCATTTTTCTTTAAGCGTTCTCTGGTTTGGAGCCGCGGACTGCGAGCGTGCATTTCCGGAGGTATAGTAGTGCATACAGAGCTTCGACCCACCGGAATTTGAAAAGTATAAAGCCGAGACAACTTTAGGAGAAATCCTTGTAATACAGTGGCAAAAAACAACCATAGCTGGCATCGGTCAAAAGCTCTGAAGGAGACGCAGAGATTGAAGCTTTTATTTCAAGTCTGAATCTCTGGTGCCTTTCGAAAGCTCTAAACAATCCGAATTGAAGGAATAGTCCAGGTGGATCATACTCAGAACAACTTCATCAAGCTCTACAAGCTCAATGCCCGCCGGATTCGGACTCTAGGCCTTACGATTGCTCCACTCGCCAACTCGAAGCTCGCTAGTTCAGAGGTTTTTATTCTCCACCCATTCACCACCTGGCCTACGGGTTTGATTCTCTTTCCAGATTCTTTACAATAATCCTGACCACTAACAATATCCAGTTGAGTTGGACATAAATCGCCACTCTCTATACGTTTAAATGATGAAATAGGTGTTGTCTGAAATGTCTTCCAAAGGTGGAAGATCCATATTTTCATAATCATAAAGATTGTAGCAAGAAAGGAGAAAAGAATCGGATTGTGAGGTATTTCCTGCAGAGACATCATAAGTGCATGAGATTCCCTCCAATGAGAACATTGAAGCCTCTCTATAAGAATCCCAACCATTGTGTGGATCTCCATCTTGGTACTCAGTGTCACTGGTTGACTCTAGCGTTGCAACAATACTTGCAATTGTCTCCATTACTGAAGACTCTAGGTGATTACAAACATTTTGTACAACACTTCCATTTGCTAAGTCTCCTACAAAAGGACTAATAAGAGAAGAATCTTGCTGGCATTTTTTTTTTTTGGAGAAAGATAGATGAATCCACTCTGTTATTAGATGCCGTTTGAAGCTTTAGTTCTGCATCATTATCTTCACCATTGGGAGAAGGTTTTGAGTTGCTATTCAACAACTCGTTCCCAATTTTCTCTCTAATGATCTCAAACTGTGCTCAGAAAAAGAAATGAAAACTTCACCATTGCTTTGACTAACTTGTGAAATGTGATCCAAAGAATGAATATTCAATGATACCCTCATTTTACCAATCTCCATTTTGTCAACTCCATCCTTGCCAGGAGATTTCTCAACCTGGCCATCTATATCTTCGTGGGAATGAGAAGAATTGAAGCTGTCCCTATGGCCCACAAGCAAGGCTTCATCTTTTGATGAATGAGAACTCCCAGGCAAACTTGCACTCTCTTCTTCATCAGATTCCACTTCCTTTAAAAAATAAGCTGCGTTGGTACTATCCAAATATAGAGGAAAATTCATTTTCATACCATTGACCATCACAGTAACAATTGCCTCGCTGCACTTGAGAATACCTACTCCGATGTGAGGTGGGAGGATCCCTATGTAGGTACTAACTGCACCCAACAACTATAGAAACATGTGGAGGACAATAACCCGCCTGCCAAAACAAAATCTTTTGGGATTCTAAGGTACATCCCCCACTTAATTATGACCATTGTACTAGTGGGTTCGTATTAATAAATATTGTGAAAATACATCGAGAGAGAGGATATATCAATTTTGAAATTGAGGCCACTTATAAAGAGGGAGAACCTGTCAAAGTTTTGAATATGGTAGGTGGAGTCGTCGAGGTGACAGGTTTTGGATGTGCTAGGTGGAGTCGGTCGAGGTGAAGGAAAACTCATGACATGAAACGGAGAGATGTGGAATTACAATTTCATATTTGCCAGATTTTATTATCCTAAAAGTTAATAAGCTATAAATGTGGTGGTCGACTTTAAGGTACTCACTTATTTGGATAAGTATAAGGATTCATGATAAAATTATTAAAATTTTATGAATCAAATAATATAACATAATTACATTGATAAAGTATCATCCATTTCTTTTAAGTGTTATTTAGGTTGTAGCTTCTTGTGAAATTTTAGTAATTTTAAATTTTATTGATTTTAATGGATAGATATATTTTAAAAAATAAAATAAAATAAGCACAAATGTCTGTCAACTGCATTCTATTGGAAGATAATAAATAAATAATTTTGTTCACTGCTAATAGATTTTCGGTGATGGCCGTGACATTGTCACATTGTTATATAAACCCTGATAAATTGCGGTGGTAGATATCTATTGTGGATAAAGTTAGAGATATCTATGTGTTAATGGTTATCCCTTCTATATCTCATAAAGTTAGGGATATATCTAATATCTCCAAAGATTACTGTAAATATCAATGTTCTTTGCATCCACAATTGTAAGATGTTATGATTATGGTTTTTTCTTGAGTAGTATCCAATTCCTTGTAGTATTCTCTACCTTATACTTCATATTCTGAATGCTCCTAGAATCGTTTTGTTTTTATCATTTAAAATTATGATTAAATGGTGTGATTGTTAAAAATTTGTTGCTCGGTTGAAATTCCTTGAATCATCATAATAATTGTTTTAAATCTCTTGCAGAAACAAAATACCTTACAGAATGTCTAAGCCCAGGTTCGAATTGGGGACCTTTAGTATGTGAGACTAACGTCTTAATTGTCTTGTAAACTCCACTCTGTTTAGTACCAAGTGACTACAAGTTAGATTATGTCCTTAGCATTTAATCGATTTAATAAAAAATAAAAATAAAAATAAAAGTAAATTATCCTTGTATCTGTTGGTGTAGTGTTCCAACAAAATCACTCTTTAAGCTTTAAGATCTATCATTATCTCTCAATTTTTTAAGTGATAACCACAGTCCTAACATTTCCTGACGTACTAGTGGTTAGATGTGGTGTAAGTTATTGAATTAAGTTAGGCGAACTTCTTGACATTATCGTATCTAATCTTAACCCATAACGAGAATGTAACTAGCAATTTAATCTAGTTATAATTTAGTCGGTAACCCCAGTTATGGTTGTTCTAACATTCAAGTTGAATAAAGGCAGTGCTGAGAATTGCATTTGAAATCAACAAACTTCTTGATTTCACTGAATCAAGTCATAATCCCTGCCCAAAATTTGTGACCGATAAACTAATTTAGTTCATTTATCATTGTTATCACTATAACGTAATTATGAACTAGATCATGTAGTCGATTATCTAGACATAATAGTTATAAGTAAAGCTGCCTCCAATAAAATTTGCTTCAAATGGAAGAACAGAAACCACATGTTTTACATAAAAAAACTTAGAATATATATATATATATATATATATATATATATAACTTTTGGATTATCCGCTTTTAATATTACTTTGGGATTATTCGTTTTAAAGTTTGTTTCAGTATATGTAAGGGCACTCGGTGCAGAGGTTGGAAGGCTATCTATTTATCATTGTGATGATGGGAAATATAGTATTATATCCACTTTCAACTTATTTGAATGATTCTGTCTTACTCCAGCCTATCGATTGTTAGCTTGCATGCTACAGGCTTGAGTTTTTCTCCTTTGTTTTCATAGTGCCTGTGAGCCGATCCTATTGTCTGTGTGTTGATCGACTGCCATATCTTCTTGGCTGGATCTTCCTCCATCGTTTTTACTAAGACAGTGTGAATCCTATGCTCTTATGCATTCTGTGTATTTTTCAGTTGCCTGGTTCATCCTTCTGACCAGCGTCGATAAGCCCACTGTGCTCGCTTAATGCTGTATCTTGTTAAAAAGTTTATACTTGATCATATTGTCAGTGTGCCGATCACACAGTCTGTGCGTTGATTGACTGCCATGTTGTATTGGCCGGATTCATACACCAACGAATTCACTATGACAGAGTGATTCAAATGCGCTAATGTAATCTGTGTATTTGTCAGTGGCCGGGTTTGTCCTTCTGACCAGCGCCGTTTTGACCACAGTGCTCGCCATTTGCTGTATCTTGTAAAAAAATTTATACTTTTAATAAATTTGAGAATAACTTTTTCCTGAAAAAAAGAGTTGAAGTAATATCCTTTTTCAACAAAGGAGTTATGGCATTAACATTTTGTTAATTATATGAATTAAAGAGATTAGAATTTCTTGCAATAAATGTCGGTAATTGGATTTTTTTTTAAATTTGTAATTATTTCATGAATTTTAAAGAAAAATAAATAAAGAAAATAAAATAATTAGTAAATTATATTCTTGTAACCATTAATAAAATTATGACTTTAATTGAATTTATGCTTTATTGTAAAAAAAAAACAAAAAAAAAAACAAACATTAGTATGGATCTTATGATTGTTAAATTTCTTGATTAAAGTCTAGAAGTCTAATTCAAACTTACTCTTATGGTTGTTAAATTTCTTGATTAAAGTTTAGAAGTCTAATTCAAACTTACTCAAGCTTAAATTTCTATTAATATTTAGTAATAACATTAGTGGTTAGTTATTTCTAAAATTTTTAAATGGGGGAATTTTATTTATTGAGAAATAAAACAAAAACAAAAAAAATTATGATGAAAATGTTATGTAGATTTTGCTGTTACAATTGTGGTTAAAATCATACTTCCAAAGTAAAAACTCTTGATCTTCTTTTAATTCAATTAGTTATCACAATTCAATCATTGCATCTAAGGATATTTAAGGAAGTAGAAATTATGAGAATGATATCTTTTTGTTACCTTAGCACTTTGAAGAGACAACTATATTTTTATAGCCAATTTACGAGATACATAAGAAATTCATTAAATGCTGACGCATTGAAAACAAATAAATAAAGTGTATTCACCTATAAAAGAATTATAAAAATGGATCTATGAGGTTACATTGGTAATAAGAAGAGTTGGCATGAAATCATTAATAAATATAGTGATAAAAAAAAAACAAATTGCCGACAATCATTGAGATATTGTAATTATATCTTAGAGGTTGTAATCAACTTAGTTAGTAAGTGGTAGGCTAGGATTGAACATGTTATCACACTAAGTCTCCTTGGGTCTCTTAGTTTGTTTTTGTTAGAAAGAAAAATTAAAAAACCTTAGATTCTTATTTTCTCTTTAAAATAAATTTCTCATCCATTAAATGTTATTTATGATAGGACCCCTTAGGATGACTAAACCTTTGAGTCATAGCTGATGTGTTGATCCACAATTCAGTTTTTGGTCCTTAGACCCTTATGAGCTCATGGTCTATTCTTTATGTCCCCTCTCGTGATTCATCCCTAGGTTGATACCTCCCATGACCAAGTTGATGTGACACACCTCTTTCCTCACTCATGACCTCGCATGCATACCTCATCATCCCCACTCACCTATCCAATCATTTTTTTTTTGATTTGGAGAGCGTTGCCCACTCAATAGGCATTTCCGTAGCGCCTATCACGTTTATCATTCATCCACTCCAAGTCATGATTTCCACGACTGATACCTTAACCCTTGTTTTCAGTGCCATAAATCGGTTGAAATGCTTTCAAAAGATCTTGCATTTATGATCCTTGGTAACAGTTTCTAAATTTGAAAAGTTCAGCAGTGATGCACTGCGTAAGTTTGCCAGTTCAGATTAGACGATCACATGTCAACTAAATCCAAGGCTGTGAGAGATTTCAGGGCCGAAGTTTCCTCAATCTCATCCTAAGATTGCGCTGAGGAGCTCAACAGATCTCGACTTCAAAGGTATCTTGTGCAAATTCCTTCGCATATTAATTTTCATAGGAGATTTGTGCTCGGGTTTTGGTTTGTTAAGCTTGCAGGGTAGTATGGGAGCCATATTTTCATTCCTGTAAACATCATCGCTCATATCCATAGTCTGATTATTGTTGTTAGTCATAGCCTTTGAAAGTCATAGGCCTACAATAGCCTATCCTCTTTGTATGAGTTGCGCTACGCAGAGACGCTGCTCAAACCTCTCTGATTATCCTTTTTTTCTTTTCATCCTGTACGAAGAGTTATTTCAGAATTACTTCCTCATAGTCTACACTCTAAAAACTTGTATAAGCCTGAAGGTCCATTTCTCATAGCCAAGTTCATTTTCTAAGCACTGTTAATTTGGAGGGCCATCCTTGTGCATTTGAGACTTGAATTGAAGTTTTCTGGTCAATAACATCCCTTACAGCCTCTTAAGAACCCTCTTTCTAAGTTATGGAGACCCCTCTGTCGAAGAAAGCACACAAAGGTGGCAAGATAGTTTGAACAGAACCTGTGGACATGCGCCTTTTTGACAAAGAATCCATGGCAAGGGAAATGTTTTGAAGAGAAGGATGCCTCTCTTTCTGCCAGAAAATGCAGAGAGGCCACTCATAAGTAGAAAAACAATTTGCACTAAATTTTGATGGCAAGAAAACCAGAGTTGGAGATTTGGAATTTGAGGTGACTGAAGCCTCCATCTTAGCTGCAACAGGGATCCCCATTTCAAGAGAAAATTGGTTCAAGGCCATGGTATTGAGTTCACCTTTCGTTAAAGATCTTTTCAAGCCTGAATACCAAGCCAATGATTTATCTAAGAGTGTGCCAAGGAATCAGTTGATTGACAAGTTTAATAGAATGTTGAAAATCATACAGAGATATTTTAGTTGTGAAGGGAGATTTAACACCCTGTATCATTACCACATAAGGTTGTTGATGCATTTTACTGGTAAGGTTTAGATGAATATTCAATATTACCTGCTGAGAAGTATAGGTAAAATGGCAGATAGGGTGCAAGCCAAATCCAAGGATGTGGACTCGAGTCTTTTCCACTCTGGACTTATCAGAATGCTTGTCTCTGAAGAGTTGGGAAAGAAAGAGATCTCCTAGGAGAATTTATTGGTCACTTCTCACTTCAATCTGGACCCAACACCTACCCCCCAATCACAGGTTACAGGCTCTTCATCACCTACCAGTAGTAAAACAGGGATCAACAAGAAGAGAAAGGGCAGAGCCCCTGTTTCAGAGATCAATAAGCAGGTCATGGAAGTTGAGGAGGAAGTCTGTCCTTCCCCACACAGATATTTCTCACCACCACCTCCACCAGGGTTAGAAGAAGTTCCATCTTCTACCAAGGTGACATCAAAAAAAGGGAAGAAGCTTCTCTTTCCCTCTCCTCCTCCAGTAGTTGAAATCAAAGGTAAAAGACCTTTCACTAGGTCATCAATTCCTAAGGGGGATTTCAAAGGGCAACCTTTACCAGAAACCCCTATACATAAGAAGAAAGGGAAAGGCATTAAAAAAGATGTAGAAGAGAAACAAGAAACCCCTATACAGAAAATCAAGTGTAAAGGTACCAAAAGACCTTTGAAGAGGGAAGCTGAAATCCTTGTGAAGGATTGTAAAAAACCCTATGAAGAATAAAGAAAAGGTTGTTGTGTAAGAGAAGAAGCATAAAGGAAAAGATTTTGAGAAGGCAGATAAAACATGCAAGGAAACTCCAGTACAGATGGAAGAAAAATATGAGAATAAGCCTACTGAGACTGCACATGTTCCCAACCCCCTTGGAAATCAGACCTTCAAGAGACTCATAAGACAACTTAAAGAATCAAGAAAGGAAGTGGTCCAATTGAAAAGGGAAACCATATCTGAGAGAGCCAAGATGAAAGAGTTTATAGAGGGCTACAATGATACTCTTGAATTAGAAAAATTTGTAGCAAGAAGGGTTCAACACCTTCATAGGCAGCTCCAGAACCTCTACAGGCAGAACAGGGGTTTCCAGGCTCAGAAGAGGAAGCTAAAGGCAGAACTGAAGAATTTCCAAGATGAAGTAACCCAAAAAAATTTACAGGTGTTGGTTGAGGCTGCCATTGAATATGAAAAACCAGTAGCTAAGGAGAGCAAAACTATACTGAAGAAGCCTACTATTGCTAAGAAGAAGAAGTCTACTGAGTTAGTTGGAGACACTCTTTCCACCAGAAAGAGTGTGAGGCTAAGTGTTAAAATGACAAAGTAGCTGGTAGTGGTAAATCCCATTTTTGAGAGTTGTTCCTTCTTGGGAAGGTTAACTGATATGCACATACTAAGTTTTTACACTTATACAGGCTTCTATGTGTTTAGCTATATGAATTTTGGAATTTTTTCCTAAGTGCTAGCTTCACTCAGTGGTAAAAGTACCTAAGTAAATTGATTTGTCATCATGGAAGGACACAAACATCTCTACACACGTTCAGGAGTCAAAGACGTTGCATTTTTGGCATAGCTACCCAATCCCTTATGCAGACGCAGCGTAGGCGGCGCTGTTTAATATTTTACATAATGCATAATTGTTCCACGGGCACTACCCACAGGCATTGTGTAATATCTTACAGAGAGCAGGTTCACACACAGGCACTACTCAATATTGCAACAGAGGACAAATGTAGCCGTAGATATGCAACACAGTGGTGCTACCCACACGTGCTACCTTCTCTCCTTGTTCCATTTTAGGGGGTGCTAAACAAAATTTCTACCCAAGGGAGTAGCCAACAAACACCACTGATCTAGGAAGACTAAGCCAACAATTTTGGATAAGTTAATGATGAAATAAATGACAGAAGTAGCAGTTGGCATGCAGAGGACAAATACAAGCTACAAAGGGACACATGGCAAAATAGGAGATGAGCAACAAAAGAGGATCAAAGCAGTTAGAAGCATGATTGGGTTTAGTCACCAACACTTCCTTGTTTTATAGCATAGGATGTTATCTTAGTTGTTAGAATAAATAAATGTTTTGAGATTTTTAAGGAAAAGAGGCCAACTCGTACCTCCAGTTGTTTCCTCCCTTTCTTGTTATAAATAGACAGATGGATTTCTTTAATGGGTTCAGATGGTAGAGCATGGCTCCCAAGAAACTGTAATATTTTTGATAAAGTGACTGTGATCTAGTATGTACTGGACTTAAGACTTTTTGACTAATAGAAATCATCTCCTATTTCAGTCTATTTTCTTCTAATGCTAAATGTTCATATTTGAATGCTTCATATGGATGACTGTGGTAATGATATGATGGATGTTTGATAATTTTATTGTCATGGTGTTCATTTAGCTCCTTAGTTTCTAATTTCAAGAAGATCTTGTTTTAAGAAACTTTCTTCATTTGGGATTTTGTGGACCTGATGTTTGCAGTAGCTCTTACATTCCTCTCATTCAAGTCTTCTTTCTATCCACATTTACTCCCAAACTACTGGTTGAAATTAGCCAAGACCTTATTTACTATTACATGTTAGCCCTATTTCTGAGTGAGGATATTATCATTTCGAGTTTTTCGATTTGACCTTTCAAAAAACACTCATACTTTCAAATATCATCTGATGGGTACTGGGCTTACCTTCCTTGCGATCAAAAGGTGATTCCTAGTGCCAACATAACCTATTTTTGAGTGAAATCATAGGCATACGTATGAATTTGTGTGATTGGTAAAGGACACTATTAGTGGATGACAAAACCTTATTATAATCACCTAAGGTAACCAAACTCAACGTTCTTAAGAGAATCCTAGACATGACATTTCTTTGGTCGAGATCTAATTTATGACTTAAGAAGATAGTGAGATTGAAAAAAAAAAAAAACCAAATAAATAATCAAATGATGACATCGCATGACAAATCAATTAGCAGTATCTTAAGTCAATGTTTTTCTAAGCACGAAAAACTTTTGATTCTTAATCTCATGAGTGATGGCATAAGTATTGTCAAGATAGAGTGATGATAAAGTCAATAATGATTGTTTATAATTATAAAGATATCCCATGTGAGATTATACGTATTTAATGAAATTTATATCAAACTCAACATAATATTCACTTAACTAGAAAATCGATGAGAAAATGTTCTAACTAGCAGTCAAATGAGTAGACTATACATTAACTATGGGGAGGGGGAGGGGGAGGGGGCGACGGTGGGGGTCCTATATGAAAATTAGTAGGAATAAAGTTATAAGAGAAGTGTGTCATTTCATTATTTTAATTACCGGCGGTAATAAAATAGAGTCAGGACATAGTAAGGTGCTTACTAAATAGGGGTAGGTGTAATCAATATATTAATAGCCTCAACATGTTTTAATCAATGAAGGTACAATGGGACTAATATAGAATAGGGTTTTCTATCATAGAAGACACATATAAGTTGTGTCATGAATTTTTCCTTATATTGAGAATGACCATAACTTCGGGAAGAAGTTTTTTTTTTAAGGGTGGGTGTATGTAATGCCACCTTTTGAATTAGAAATCTAGAATTACTTAAGGCCTAATCATCTTTATTTTCTATTCACTATGAAACTATTAATGATACACTTGAACTTTTAAGACATATGAACCTAGGTGAAAGGCAATCCTATGAATGTTTAACGTTATTTGAATTATGATGGATATTATGCAATCTATTTATAACTTGAAAATTTTGACATTTAAAGTTGTTGGTGCGTGGATACCGAATTGAGATTATGGTTAAATGCATTTACATGATGATAATGCATAGATATGTTTGAGTTTGTGTTATAGACTAATATGGAGGTCAATAGGCTATAAAATAACCAGAGAACAATGATGATAAAAGGTTGATGTCATGAACATCGATGGAGAAACAATATGGTATGAATCTTTGTATGTGAAATTATGTTGGTTCGAATGCATTGCTATGATATGTGGACCAGCGCAGGTTTTTCAGGTGATGAGACTACCTAAAACTGAATATATGATGACAAAATTCCCAGCAACACAGTGCGACTATATATCCCATGGTAGGGTGTGGACCCTAGTCCTATTAGGAGGAGTGGAGGCATTTCACACCGTGTATCCTTTGAAACCTAGAGTCATGGGAGGACGGTGTTAGCTCACGCTCCTCTAGATGTGTGATTATGACTATTAGTTGCTTGCTGGGGAAGCTTGGTCAAGAGAGATGACACTTCATCTTATAGATTCTATTTGGAGTTAGGTCAATATAGTTGACGCTCCAAGATAGTCCAACAGAGGAAGGATAGGGATGGAAGATGGAAGTAATTTAGGGAGGAAGGATGAATAGAAGTAGTTGAGAGTGTGTGGGGATTTCGCCTTATAGAAGAATTTCTTGACTTCCTCTTTTTGAAAAAGAAAATTATATGTATATATGTATATTTATATTTACTTAACTAAACTAAAATTATCTAAGTGAATGTAGCTTGTGCTAAATTATTGTAAATGAGGAATTTTGTGAACATTTAAATAGTTTACTATCTTTTATGAAATGAATGGTCTTGTTGATTAGATTAGACGCATACAAGAATTAATTTAGGTGTGATAATTATTTTCATTAGTACATGTACGAGTCTTGTATGTGCTAGCTACACATGTATGCCTTGCACATGTACACTAGCATGTATAAGTGTTTTAAATTGATGATGTTGATTATTTGTTGCGAAAGTATGAATCGTTTGCCATTACCCTTGCATTGTAAATTACTCTAATTTCAGGACAAAGTTTCTTGAAGGGTGGGTGTATGTAACAACCCACATTGATTAATTTTATCATAGTTTTTAATTTAAATTTAATTAATTATTAAAATATATTAATGAGTCTTTTATTATTTTACTATTAAAAGGTGGGTGAAGTAATTAACGGGGGAATAAGGTTGTTGGGAATTAATGGGGGGGGTAAGGTTATTGGGAATTAATGAGGGGGATTGGGGAGAGGACGGTAAGAAATAAGGGGAGGACTTGGAAGAATGATCTTATTTTTGTTTGAGGATTTCTAAATTTCTATTGGAGAGAGGAGGATGAGGAAATTGGAGAAATGGTTTTTGGGGAACTCTCACGGGGCACTGTTGTTGCTGGGAATTGTGGGCTTGGGGGCTAGGAAACCGCAAGGATTCCTGGAGCTAGGCAGTCGGAGAGGCTGTTCCTAGTTGGCTGGAAGGTTAATATTCAATCCTAGCAAGAACAAAAACAAGAACATAATTAGACAAAAAATGGACTAGATAAACCAACCTGTAGGTGGAGGTATGTATATGTTGTTGTTATCATTATTCTGTTGTTGTTATCATTATTCTATTGTTGTTGCTGATATTATTATGTTGTTACTTTCTATTTCTGGTTTATTCCAAGTATAAGAAAATCATGAAATAAATTCTAAACTAAATTTTAGAAAACTTTTTAATTAGTTTAAGTCCTGAAAATAACCAAACTCTACAGCAATGAAAACTCAATGGAGAGAGATATTAAGATAGGTATATTTTTTTTTCTTTTCTAAACATTCCACAAAGCTTGTTTTTTAAATATCTTTAGTGAGTTGAACGTTATTCTTCTTACATTTTCCAGTAAATTCAAGCATTCTTTGAGATTATTCATACTCATGAGCTTCCCTTTAATCTTTTGTATCCAATATTAAGATCCTAAAATCACCAAGACTAGAAGAAAACTTGATACCGTGTACTAGTATGGAGGTCACATTAGTAATGATACTAGGTGGGTTTTGTGAATAAAATTTTCACAATAAACAAGTTATACTATTTGCAATTAAGGTGCAAACTTTAGTAAAAGGAACCGACTCATAATCACGATTTTGTGTATATGTAACTTTATTGTACAATCTTAAATATTTATGAAAGTGTACAAATTTACAATGAAACGATTTTCATCTCTTTTTTTTTTTTTACATGCTTTCAATGTTAATATATTTTGTAATGTATATGATAGTGATATCATGTATGCACAAAAATACAAAATTGTAAACTAATATCCAATTTAGATATATACACTTAAGAAAATAAACTCAAGATATTGAAATCTAAATATACATTATAACAAATTCAATATTGATATTTTGAAATTAAAATATATAAAGTTTTGAATTTCAAAATTCACACTTTCGAAATAAAAATTTATACTTTCAAAAATTAATATTCACAAATCAAAGTTTACACTATCCAAATAGATATTTACACATTCAAAATAAAAATTCATAATTTTTATTTAAGTTATTACTTATTACTTATTATATTATTTATTTATAATGAAAATCATCAATTATTAAATTATTTTAATTTTTATACATATCTTTTAAAATTATAAACATGAAAAAAACAAAACACAGACAATTCAATCTCTTATAATCATGAACTTCTACCTATTATAAAAGTCATGCGTAACATTATACTATTATACTGTAACAATCCCATCGTTACGACTACAAGTGAAGAAGAAAGTGCAGATTTTTTTTTTTAAACAGGATGACAAAAATGATTACAGCTAAACAACACATATGACGGTGAGAACCATGCCCGCAAAATAGGTAATAAACAACTATGACTCCACACATTGGCATAAGAGAAACTGGGTGAAACATGTGTAAAACAACAAGGAGAAACGACTACCCGCCTAACACAAACATGACCACGACTACAAGCTAAGGGACAACATACCCATCCCGACATAATGGCCTTGACGACCAGTTAACTAGAACCTCGATGGTGTGCACCCAACGCATGAAGACATTCAACCCATGCACCAATAGAAAAATTATAACGATAAAAAACACTCACACGCAAGGCACAGACTCTGACCAAGTTATCATTCGCCTCTTTTCAATAGGGCATGCCATGATCCCCTCATCAAGACTCATGCCATCCGTAGGTGATAGTTGCGGTGATAACCCTGGCGCTACCTAACCTATATGGACCAAGGACTCTAGATGAATCCAACTCGCTAGGAGCCGAGTTATTGACAAAAGGACTACACCCACACCCCAAGCAATAGATCCGCAAGACACATGATGATAAGACTCGAATTAAATTGTGCAAATGACCAGAGGATTCTTGTTTCCTACAAAGAAAACTATGGTATATCGACAATACCAGTCACCCATTCCAGCTCGACCTAAGGCACAAGGCGCATAACTACCAAATAACTAAAGGATATTAAAGGTTTTAGTTGATATGTCTACTAAAATATCATCCATTAAGCTTGCGCAAGATAATCAACCATTATGCCTACAACCTTTATGTCTAACAACCCTATTAACCCACCATTCACCTTTGCCCAACAAAAGATAATCCTATTATGTTTAATAAAATCAATAAACCCTAAACTTTTGCATCTTTTAACATTAATAATTATTATTCCTTATAACAATATACTGCTATTTTCTTCTCGGATCACTATTTACTTAGCGATTAAGTTAGTTAAGTTATTTAAGTGTAAAAGAAAGGGTTGAATGAAAGGTTCCTGAAGAAATGTTAATGTGAAGTTGTTCTTGTCTAGAAACAAATAAATCATTGGCCATCAGTTTAAGCTATTGTTGTCAATAAAATACTGAACATAACTTTCTTACCAGTCAAATACAAATGTTGTCAATAAAAATATCGTGATGCCTTACGATTACATAATTACTCATAAGAAAACGTTGCCGATATAGCTATCATAACAGTCAAGTGCAATCAAGGCTTTCAATAAGAAATAAAGGTGTTGAGTACTGACGTTACTGACAACATAATTAAACTGTCATAACATTAAAAAACTTCACTGATATCCTGGGATACAATAAAATCAGAAGACTGTGAATCGTTGTCATGATAGCATTAGTTCGGGAATATGTTACAGTGATATCCTCATAAAATTGTAACACAACAGAGGTAGCAATACAACTCGCTTACAATACGACGATATCCAATTAGGGATTGGGGTACATTTAAAGGCATGGGTAATTGTAGGCATATAAAATTAAAATCGAATTAATGCAGGCATAAAACGAAGCCTATCTAACATTAGCCATCAATTATTAATTGCCTTTTGGTGATAGCATCATAAAAATGCAAAATAACTGTATGAAACTGTGTTAGCGATATACTGTGATTGCATATAATTGTCAACTACACAACACATGACAATGATAACCAAAAGGGGATGGGATACATAATAAGGAATGCAGATAAATAAAATAAATTAAACACATGCATAACCCTTCCAATATATTAACGCAGTCCTTCCAATCCACAAAAACACAATCTGATAGTATTGGTCATTACTGAAGGTAAGAATTCACTGTCACAGGAATGTTAAAATGCAGGTGAACAACAAAGGATCCATTGGCAATCGAGGTTCAGGAAAAACAAAACGAAAATGTAGGCAAGTGGCTTAACCAAACACTGGAGACGTAGACCAAAAAAATGAAAACACAACCAATAAGAGGAATTATTCATGGCTTAACCAAGCACTGGAGACACAGAACAAAAAATGAAAATGCAACCAATAAGAGGAATTATCTGTGGCTTAACCAAACGCTGGAGACACAGACCAACCATCGGCTGAAAGGCAATCTAAAATGTTTTGAACGCAGTTTGAAAGATGTTATCTTAGCATCGCCATGGGTCTTATCATTATAATCTGTTAGGTACAATGATAATGGTTTAAGGGTTTGCTGATAACACTATCAATGGAAAATTGATAACACTACCATAAAATAAACTGCAGATATAATCAATGGATAACGCAGAAAAAATAAAAACTGATAACACTATCATAAAATAAAATGCAGATATAATCAATAGATATCGCAGAAAAATAAAAAAAAATGATAATGCTATCTTAATGAAATACATTTTCTGTATAGAGTGGTAAGTTTGCAGTCTAAAGCATGGCTAAGTCGTATTCCAATATGAGGGTAAATCGTTGACGAAAAAGGGTAAATTGTTGTCAAGTAGAAGGTAAGTTGTTGTCAGTAAAATGCTAAAACGCAGAATTAAAGAAGAACTCAGAGGGTATTATGCGGTTCGCGGAGAGGAATGACAACAATAGCAGAATTACTCATCCATAGGAAGGCGCAATGACTATCGATAAACCAAGAGCAATCAACAGAGGTAGATGACTGGGAAAAACATCCTTAGCTCATCATTCACGCACATAAAAGAAGGGCATTAGGATATATAGGTCTATTAACGTCGAAGTGACGACTGTCAATCCAGATCCTGGCCGTCTGCTTAGGCGTGGACTGACGATCTAGGGATGAGGGTGAAGTAAAGCACAACTCTTCACAATAAATCGATAAAACCAATAGGACAATCAGAAAATTCAGGGATCCAATGCCAAGGGAATCAAGTCAAGCAGTGAGATGAAGGCCATGGGGAATTTAAGTTCTCCATTAAAATCCGAGTCAACACTTTCTTCACCCAATTAAAGTACAAAAATGAAAGCATAAGGTCAATACTAATCTACCATGAAAAACAAAATCATGCGTACTATATCCCAAGTCACCCGCTCTGATTCGTTGTCCCGCGCGCTTCATGCAGCTCCTTATTGCTGACCATTGTGAATTCACTGGTACCTCCCAACCAATGCTAGGGGTACTCTTCTTCCCCCTTAGTCCACCGAGCCGCAAAGGGGCCAATCCCACTAACTAAAGAACAACTAGCTCCCAGTGCGCCTCTCAAGGTCGAGCTACCACCCCTCACTGAGCTGGGTATCCCAACTCCTACAAGATAAGTCAGTCAAGTCTAAAATTGTGCAACATAACGTTACACATAAAGGAAGAGATCCATCCTCCTCCTCCTCCCTCCTTTATATAGAGTTTCTAAGTCCTTTCTTTCCCAATTTCCCATTTAACTTACTGTTCAATAATTTAATTCAGAAAAATCCTCCCTGTACATGTGTCACCCATCCCCTTCGTTGCAGCAAAAATTAAATTCATTAATTATTTAATTACTCCTATTTCCCTCACCCACCTAGAAACATTCCTAGAATTGCTCATAGGTGTCCCCATATTCCCTTACACATTTAATGACTTACCCCCTTACTAATTTACTAGTTGAGTTCAATTTAGAAAGTTATTAAAGGTAAGATTCTTTTCTAAGTTAGTCATTCTGCTTTTCCCTTAAGTTTCCCTTTCTCTTTATGTTTCCCCCTTTTCCCCTTAGTTTCCTAATTCTTTTAAATTTCCCTCTTTCCCTTTTTATCTAAAACTCGAATTAGAAAGTGTAGGAAATTAACCCTTTTTCCCCTTTTTCTTTTTAATTAATATATATATTACCACAAGTATCACTTAGACCTATATTTTGTTTTCCTAGGTTGGGCGACATTTTATTAGGGAAATTGTTTTTAAATATTTCTTATCACATTATTCATTCTAAGGCCATCTAGTTTTATTCACTTATTAGTTAACAATGCGATGTTCCCTTTAAGACGCACTAGGTTCTCCAAGGGTGCCACTCGCCTCATTTTGTTCCCCTTGCGCAACATGCCCTTTAGGACACAATACATGCTCCAAGGGTTCCAATCACCTCCTTCCTTTTTTCTTGCGTGACATGCCCTTCAGGACGCACTACGTGCTCCAAGGGTGCCACTCACCTTTTGAATGACTTGGTAGATGTAAAAAACCCTTAGAGTTAATACTCTGTTAAGTGATCTTGTGGGAGACTAAGGGCATCTAAGGAATAAGGCTCCTTCCTTATTGCACGCCCTTTAGAATCATCGTGAGTGACTATCACAGTCTGCCCTCACGGCATCGTGGGTCTTCTCTAATTAGGTAACCATTAACCTACAGTTCGAGCCACGGAGGGAGTGATAGTAGGCTGTGGTAGGGCTATTGTCCACACCTCTCCTTCAACGTCACTGGTAGTCATGTGTGACCCCTCTACTTCACATGTGAGTCTGGTCGGCAAGCTATTGTCAGCCTGCATCATCAATGAATCATATAATAATAAAATCCATAATCATAACATCTAATCAGATGCACATACACTACTATAAATGGACCGACCCCCTATTGTCATACCCCCGATGTTTGATGTCGCTTAACCTCCACTTATGAGGGCTCAACAGGCGTTGGAAAATCTCCTGTGGTTTTTCCGACATTGGACTATTGTCGGTATTCCGACTCCCCTAACGTCTGACAACTGACGACCTTTAAAAATTTAATTTCAAAGGACAACCGAAAAACTACCGATGACATCTGTTGGTCTACCGACGAATATTCGGATGCTATCCCACCGACGCGACTGACGAGCATGCTATAGTTTCAACACTTTGCTGGGAGCATTTCCCATCAGAAGTTCAACCTGTAGTAGTCAGAAGACCGATGGACCTGAATATTTAAAAAAAAAAAATTTGTTGAAAAGAGGCGAGGCATTTTTTTTCTCAAGTTCATAAAAGGCACAGAAGTTTTCTTCAACACTGACTAGCCCATTCCAGTTGCCGAATTCTACAAGATCCCGAATAAAATGATCGGTTGGCTCAAGCTTCAGCAAAGGCATAGATGGATTGGTTGTTGCAATTGGAAATGGGGCAAAGAAATGGCATGGAATTTATCAAAATATGATTCTAGTAATAGGGAAAAGAAATGGTATGGAATTTATCAACATTAGTCCCTCATGGCTGCATAAATGTATTGTCCATGTTCATACCAAACCAAAATTTATTCTCTTGTAGCACCTATGGGATTCACAAAATGGTTTTAGTAACTCTAATCATCTAGTCATACCATTTGTTGAAAGTGGCCTCATTGAATGCAAAATTCTAACTGTCCTTCCAACTCTTCCAAGCATCAAATTGCAATGAAAGAATTTGCTGATTGGGCATGGGATGAAGTTATCTTCCCTACAGGGGATTCCATTTCCACATCCCAAAAGAAACCAATGGATAGCCAAAGATGAATTAGGTGGATTATGTGTGGGGATTAGCACATGCCTGAAAGACGTCATCGATTAATAACTTAAACCATTTCAATTTAGTTCCCTGCACACATAATTTAGTGACAAATTGGGCATCCAGGTTGAATTATTCCTTGGTTTATTTACACATGAGATGGATTGCAATCAACTAGCAAGAAAAATCGCCCTTGGGGTTAATAATCAATGAGATGATGGCACCACAACCTCCCCTATTTCTACCATACTTGTGATATAGGCTTGGTTCATCCTTATTGTGACCATGCTTCCTCATAACTTCAAATGCATGGGAGACATATTCCCCCTCCATAGACAACCTTGTTAAAATGTGTACATCCTGCACATGTATAGGGTATTCCCATTCAATCCATATGTAATTCCAAAGACCAACAAGTCATGCAACACCACAAAATTATATTTATAGAGAGGTTCAAACATAGGCTTCCAAACTATGGCAATGTCACTAGAATCAAATGGAATGTAATCAAGATAGGCTTCATGTCTAGGAACAAGTAATCATCAATGAAGTTTTTGTTGACCAGTCTCATTTTCTCAACCTTCCAATGCAAATCCTATAAAAATTAAACTCTCAAATCATAGAAATCTATTGGAACTGTTTCTTTTTTTCATAGTGTATCTTTCAGAGCCAAAACCCTTCTTGTTAATGCCTTACAAATCTAATAAAAGCAAAACTAGATTTTATCACTCTAAACTCTACAAACTCTCGTCAATGCCTTACCATTCAGATTTTTCCAAGAAGAATCTGTTATACCAAGCAACATTCTTCAGAAATATCCTATTCTAATTTCTCAGGAGAAAAATCAGTTGGTTTTGGTTGGAGAATTCCCTTGTCTTGTATAGGCCTCAGCCATGGACACTCTGATTTTACGCCTAAGAAATTAGAAGAGGAGATTTTTGGTAGAATTCACTTGTCTTGTATAGGTCTCATCCATGGACTCTCATGCTTAAAGTGCTTCAAAAACTGCATACAACAATGACCAAATTACTTCCATTGTCACTAAACAACTTCAATAGCTAAATATTGTCTAACCTTCAATAGCTAATTAAACAACTTATAAGTATTTAAACAAATACATATCGATCCTTATGGGTATGGGGAACAATATCATATCCCAGAAATTGTACAAAAAATTGCAATGGAGGTCAGTTCAGATTTTGTCGGAATTACATATTTATCTCTAGGAGAATCAAAACAATGTTTAGTATAAAATATAAATAGACGCATTGCAACTTGATAGCCTTTTGATCCCAAATCCACTTTTCTGTGATTCGATATTAAAACTCTTGGACGAGACCACCAATGACAAACATAAGAGGATTTAAAAGATAGATAAAAAATAAGGGCCATAACCATACTCTAGCTACAAACACAAAAATTGAGATAACTACCAACTCTGAAGTATATATTTACCCTGAGGTGAATCAAAACAATCTTGAGAATAAACCATTGTAAAAATCATTGATTTTTATCAACACAAAATTAAATCACAAAATCGTTTACAAAATCCAAACGCCACTTATAGCTC